>MKEJ01088605.1:504-12006 GCA_001753735.1 Embelia ribes
AATTAAAAATTTATAACTTATTTAAATTAAAATAGCAAATAAGTTTGCCTAAAATTACGTGATTAGATACTATCCACATTTTAATTAATCAAAAAACTTAAAGTTAAAAATCATTAGCTAGACAAACCAAATGTAAGTTACAATTCAAACTAACCAAAACGATTTAATAACGGGCCACTTTTTATTATGAGAATATATTGGGCCAAAAATCGTCGGCCCATATATTAAATCCTCTAAAACAGCCTCTAAAACCCACATCGTTTTTCTCCTTCATCTCTCTCTCTCTCTCTCTCACTCTCGCTGTAAAGCGTAAAATGCTGAATCGTCTCCTCAGCAGACACTCTCCCCTCCGAATATTAACCCTAATCTCTCCCAAGACCCCTCGCTCAAACCCTAACCCTAACCCTAAACCTAGCTCCAATTTCTTCTACCTCTTCAATCCGCGCCATTTCTCGACCAACAACAGAGGCGGACAGGGGGGTGACACGTCGGATTGGTGGCGCCTCTCGACGGAAGCCGATGTTTTCGCGGGGATCGATGAGAAGCAGGGGAGTGATGTCTTCGAGGGGATCGGTGGCGGCGAGGAGGTGAGAGAAACTAACACGTCCGATGAGAAGGAGGAGGTGGATGCTTTCGAGGGGATTGGGGAGAAGGCGTGGAGGCTGGGAGGGGAGAAGGTTGATGACGTGTTCGATTTAGGGGAGGACGAGGGGGTTGAGATTCGAGAGGGGGATGATGGAGGAGGAGGTGATGAGGGAGAGGCGATCGAGAAGAAGAGAGAGGAGGATAAGAAACTGGAGGAGGAGGAGAAAATGTTGACTGCTGTGCTCAAAGGTAAATATTTAGCTGCTAATCCTTCGTTTTCTTAATTGAGATTTTAATCTTGTTGATCATATTGTTCGTATTTTTAATTTGTGTTGAAAATGGGTTGAATGGCATTGTGGCAAAAGGTTATTTAAGTGCATAGTCACCAGATATCCTAAATGGGTGTCTACCCTTAATTTTGGGGACTAAATTATAGAAAAATATCCAACATCAGTGTGTTGGTTTGCTAGAGTGCTCCCCTAGAAGGGGACATCCTCAGTTCTAATCTTAATTTAGGCAATCTGGTAAGGACGTGTTCAATGTTGCAGGCTCTATTTGGAGTTTGGGATATAGGACTTAAAGGGAAGATTTTAGATGCGATGATGTTATGACATTTTGCTTGCACTTGCAATCACCTATTAGATCACAAGGGCTGTAATGTACTGCACTGTTGTTTCAGTTCAGCTAGTCATTGTGCAGCATCGGTGCTTCAAATTTCTAAGTGCAAATTGTATTCTTCACTTCAGATAAATCAAGAAAATTAGGTGGATAATTTGATCATTTCTACCTCTATGCAAAACTGTACAAAAGGCCACATATTTACAAATTGCCTTCTTTCACAGGTCAGGGAATTGTAATGGTTGCATGTTTTTACTTGTGCAATATGGGGTCATAATCGGATTAGAAATGGAATTGATTTGCAGTATATGTGTCCTTGTCACTTATTTGTCTAGTCTCCTAAGTTATCCACCTCCTGTGTTAGTTGGATATTGGGAAAAATGGTCATGTGGTTTTTGATGGTGGCTATAGTGTGACTTCTCTAGGTTTTCGTTATTGTGATTGTATTCTTTTGCTGATGTTCTAGTGGCCAAAATCAGACTTTGCCAAAACGATCCGAGGTGTAAATTGCAATAAGCTGCTGTTAACATATTTGTCTTGCTTACTAGTTAGTTGTCTGCAGCTATGGAGAAAAGATATTGGCTATGCTACTTTTAGATGCATACGTGTTACCTTTGACTGCAAGGATCTTCATTTCTTTATTTTTACTTCCTGAGAATTATAAAGTTAGCTATCGGTGGAATACTTGGGATGGAAAATTGCAATTTCCTAATGGGGCTAACTAAATATCATCTCTCTTTTGTTACTGCAGGTCCAAATCGAGCATTTGGTGATCTTATAGCAGCATCTGGTATCACAGATGAGATGCTGGATAGTTTGATGGCTTTGAAAGATCTTGGAGGTGTTCAAGGCTTACCTCCTTTAAGAGACATAGAAGACATGCGATATGAAAAAAATACACGGAAATCATCAAGAGCTGATATAGAACGCCAGAAACAGGAGGAAGTTGCAAAAGCACGGGTAAGACAAGTGGATGATAAAGGGAGGGCTTATGGGACAGGAAGAAGAAAATGCAGTGTGGCCCGTGTTTGGATACAACCCGGTGAAGGAAAATTTGTGGTTAATGACAAGGAGTTCGACGTATACTTTCCTATGCTCGATCATCGTGCAGCTCTTCTTAGACCTTTCTCAGAAACAAAAACCCTGGGTCTTTGGGATGTGAGTTGCACTGTTAAAGGAGGTGGTGTTTCAGGTATGCGGCTTGCATATTTTTTTGATGGATTATACTCATTTCTTGGAACTTGTTAGCTTTGCGATTTCTATTATGGTCACTCCTCTTCTACCTGAACAGGTCAAGTTGGGGCAGTGCAATTGGGGATCAGCAGAGCCTTGCAAAACTGGGAACCAAACCTACGTCCCCCTCTAAGAGCAGGTAAATTCCATCCAAGTGTACAATTACTTTTTACCTTTGTTCTTTTATTCTTTTAATATGGCTGAAGATAATGATGAGTGATATACACAGTGTATATAAACCTCCAGAAAATAAAATAGAGATGCTTCGTTCTCACAATCGGAAATGGTTTTTATTTATGGCAGTTCTTGCCTCTGAAATATACATCTCAAAAAGCAGTAAAATTTTTAACTATTTCTATCAAGGGTTATCTATTTGCTCTCAAGTTATCTCCTTCAAAAGAATGAGAAAGAAACACATGTGATCTTCTTAAAGACAAAACTTGCTTTTAGTTTGTGTGTGCATTTTGCATTAATAAACTTCAATTTGAAGATGTTACCTTTCTGTAGTTGCTGTTGTTTCTTTGAATCCTGTATTAACCGTGCGATTTTCTATATTGTGTCTTGTGGTCATCTGATTTTTGAATATTTTGCTTTTCCACCAGTTGGTTTCCTGACAAGGGATTCAAGGGTTGTAGAAAGGAAAAAACCGGGTAAAGCGAAAGCTAGAAAGAGCTACCAATGGGTCAAGCGTTAGCCAACATTTTGAAGATCTTTTGTCAGCTCTTGTATGGTTCGATTTTGCTGAGCTTTCCTACTTCAGTTCCAGCTTGTAATTCGGATTTTAGATTGTATTTTTCAGCTTGTTGATGTGGGTCTGTTTTGGTTTTAAGTTTTTGGAAAATACGAGTGGTTAGAAATTTTTTTGGTGAAAACTGAGTAGTTCAGCCAAACTTGTTCTTGGTTGCTTTTTTTTATTTGGAAAACAGTAAACTCAATACAAGATTTTAACCGAAAAGACCCCGTCTTTTGTAGGCCTTTTCAGTGAAGCTGGTGAAAGTCTGGATAACTTGTCGTAAGTTTGTAGTTGACTGTTCTTTTTAATTTTGAATTAGGAATGATAAGTGGATAATAAAATTTCAATAATTAGCTTGGGAGACTGCCTCCTTTTCTTCGGATCATCTTTTCTGTTTATGATTAGGAATGGTCTGGACTCTTATTTTGCAGAGGACTCATTGGATAGTTGGCGCCCGCATGTTGTCTTTCTTGCTTCTACCCTTCTCATCCGAATCTCTATAATGGCGCTTCTCTCTGTAGTCATTGGAATCATGAGAATAATGCTTATCTCTCCTCTCATCAGAGTCACGTGCATGGTGCTTCTCTCTCTTCTCATGCTTTTCGTGTTTCTTCTCGCGTTTCTGTCTCTTCCGATTCTTTTCATCGTCTAAATCATCAAAATTCCTCTCTGTATAAGCTGGTAAGGTTGTTGACTCCATCTTCCCGGGCAATTCATTCTTCAAGTTTGGTTCAAGAGAACTAGATTCTTCCTAAGGTGCAGGAGCTCTGGAAAAAAAAGCTTCAGCATATCTTTCATGTAAATTTGACTGAGTTCTCTACCATGAGATTTTTCGATTACAAGCTCTCCAAATACAAAATATTGATGACTTCAAATGAGTACAACGCTGAAAAAACACAACAAAGCTATAGAAAGGTAAAAAAGAGAGCCTGAAAAAACAGACCAAGGATCATGTTTTCAAAGAAAACTAAACTACTCAAAGTCATCTGACCACCACTAACATATAGAAAGATTAAGAAAGCAATCATCTATCAAAAAAGTAGCATAAAGTTGCAGAGAATGGATTTTAACTAATAGATTTTCTAGTTGTACCTAGCAAAGCCCAGACCGCTAACCCGAGCTGCTTCAGCATGGCCTGCACCCAGGTCTTCTGCTGTGGAGCCTCTCTTAACGAGCTCTGAGTACTTGTGCTTGTCCAATCGAGCAGCCTGAGGCTTATTAGAACGCTTTGGTGCCAAGCCCAGAGCCTCTCTCATGGCCTGCTCCTCCTCTTCCTTTATTCTTCGTATCTCTTCTTTTGCAGCCTCCATGCCATCCTTTTGAGATTTCTTATCCCTGGCATACCAGTGTAGATCTTTCCCTGTGTAGGATTTGAGGGGAAAATGAGACCATTAACACTATATTTTTATACTCCACAAGGCAGCAGCTCTAGCTAATCAAGGTAAAGGACCACAAAGTATGGTATAGCTGGACTCACAAATAACTGATAGTAACTTCAACATAATTTCCTAGAAAAAGATCAAAACAATGGAAACCCACTTGAAGACTACCCTATCGTAAAAAAAAAATAAAAAATTCAGAAGGTAATTAATTCATCCAACTAAAAATGTTTCCCACACAAGAGAGTGATAATTTCATATGTATGAAGGCCCTTATGATACATTGCTGAGGATAGAAAAAGAAGCTTGACGAAAGCACAACAAAACCAGATAAATGATAATATATGCCATTGAAGAAAGAGCAAGGAAAAGCAAATATCTAGGAGAAATATATCTTAATGACAACGATAACAAAGAAGCCTCATAATGAGCAACAATGTGAATGGTTATAAAGTACAAGAACTCCTACATTCCTATGTTAGCAAAGCCTAGACAAGCATATGAATCCAATTATGACCCTTGTAAACGTTATTAGCATGCTTACATATTGAAGACTGAAATGTAAAATTGAAGAAATAGAGAACATATAAAAGTATTTACCTTTCTGCCACCTCCCAACAGGGGCCTTGATACTATGACCTAGATAGTTTTCCCTATGTTTATCAACCTTCACATCATCCCATGTAAATTCTGCACAAGAACACCAGCCACAAATTCATCAATACGCTCATACAGGTAATTCAAAAATATAGGAACAAGTGCCGTAGGAAAGTTCAAGTTAAAGACCCGACGTGGTATCTTGTATTGGTTCAATTAAGCCGACCCCAATTTTTTGGGATTAAGGCTTGGTTAATGCTTTTTCAGATCAATGAACCGTCAAGATATATATTATCAATCATAATTAAAAAGGTTGGGCAGTAATAATAACTTTTTCAATCATTAGAGCACTCACAACAGTCTTTCTAGAGGGGGATTTCTCCTCTATAATTTCCCTAATAAGAAAATGGGGAATAATTATCTCCCATCAATCTTTCTATTTCATGAAAATTTTTCAAGAATTGAAACAGTAACTTGTCCATAGGAAAAATCACAACCCATAATTTCTTTATTAGAAATATTGCCACCAAAAATAAAATACACACAAAAATATATTCAAAATATCATTTTTCAGAATTTTAATATTTTAATATCTTAGTGGTGACGTATTTTGACAAAGTCTTGAATAATAAGAGCTAAACTGTTATTATCAAAACCTGGAGAACCAAGTTGAAATTAACTGAATACTACGGTGACCATTATTGCAATTCACCTTTCATTTAACTACGCCTCTCTCTCTCTCTCTCCCTCTCTCGCGCTCTCGCTCTTTTCTCTCTCGCTCCGCCGGTCGTCGGCCTCCCGTCGTCCACCGCCGTGTCAACTCTTCAGGTTTGTTTCGTCTAGTTACAACTTCTAGGGCTTTTTTATTAGTTTGGTTTTGCTTCATTTGCTTTTTGCATTTACTATAGGGACTTAATTGGCCAATGTTTATTGTAATTTGGTAATATTTAGGTGTAATTATATATGATTTACATATTGTTTGAGCTATACTAAGACTGTAAATTGTTCTAATGTGCATAAGCTAACGTGTAGGTGTAATTTTGTGTGATTTGCATAGTATTTAAACTATGTTGAGACTGTGAGATATGTATGAAACTATCAGTTTGATTCCAATTCCCGTGTTTCTCATAAATTTGGACAGAGAAAAGCAATTTAGAACGAAGTTTTGAATTTTTTATTTGTATTCATTTTGTACATGGTAGGATTAGTAGTTGCTGATTTTGAAAATAGAGACGGGTACGGTGCATTAACGAGGAACGAGAACATAACACTTGAAATATAGGGGCAACGGAAGCACTTAGATCATAAATAAAATTGAAAAAATAATATATACCTCTACTGGAAAATCAGCATGTTAGGGTGAGAGAATATTTGTGATTACAATGCTTTTTATGTAACTTGGAAGAAAAAATACTTTTAGTAATAGCATAAACTGTATTAGTATTACAAGAAAAGTGATTAAAAATGATGATCATTTTTATGAGTCTCTCATAAGGAAACTTCTCGGAAACTTTTCCATGTTTGACGAAGTTTCCTGCAAACTATGGATAGAAATAATTATCGGGGCAAATAAAAGATAGGAATTATCATTGTTCTTAAATGTGGGTCAAATACTTTTATTATGACTCATAAAAATACAAGGCCATTTGCATCAATACTGAGTAGAATGGTTTGAATTCATGATTTTCTTTTATTCTTTGGCTGTCACTACAAACTATTGCGAGTGAGAGAAGTATCGACTGAGAGGTTTTACAAGATATATACTTTCGTAGGCTATTCAGGTATGGAAAATGGAAGCCAACTGCCTAATGACTCACGACAGTTAATGGTGAAGAATTCGTTTAAGCAGGGACTAAATGGAATCCTGACAGCGTGTTCAAAACAGGTGATTAAGCCAGTTGTTTTTTGACTTTTGCGGTGAAACTGTCTCTGACCATTGTTGTACTTTTGCTTAGTTTCATCCCATTAGTCAACTAGTTTCACTTTTAGCTTTTCTTCACCTAGCTACACAGTTGCTTTAAGGTTTCCCTGCCCTTGACTGATCGTGTGTGCTTGTGTCTGATTAATATTTATTACTTGCATTAACACAAGAAAAAGAATTGGGTTTATGTACTTTTGTTGCGTATTGTATGTATATATATAAAAAAGGTGTTACTTAACTAGAGGTGTTATGGTTCTAATCCTGTGTATTAATTAGTTCTATTTCTGCACGATGAACATCTTTTAGTAGTCTCGTAGTAAATTTTTTTGATTCGGTGAAAAGAGGGTCAGAATATTTGATACTGAACAATAAAGTTTCGCTTGGCTAGTATAGATTAAGTTGTTTTTTGTTG
This sequence comes from Embelia ribes, assembly GCA_001753735.1. Lineage (NCBI taxonomy): Eukaryota > Viridiplantae > Streptophyta > Magnoliopsida > Ericales > Primulaceae > Embelia > Embelia ribes. The sequence goes on from MKEJ01088605.1 coordinate 7,983, forward strand.
TTTCTCTTCTATAAATATTTACTATCTTGAAGGGAACTCTCCAGTTTTTGAGGGGATGTAAATTTTTTTGGTTCTTTCCTTTTTTCTGGCTTAGGCTTTCTGCTTGTTTTATCATTTTTTCCTTCATGGACTTTTTATACTCTCTTTAGCTAAATGGGCCATTTCCAGGGTTTCCCACTTGAACTAGTTTTCTTTATTATTTATCAAAAATTAAAAATTTCTAATGTTTCTTCTGGTTTAATCTGCGGATAGGATTTCTCTAAAGCATTTGAGAGGTTTACTAAGTCTGAGCAAGATGCTTTACATCGGGTTTTCGTCCAGGTAATGATATGATAAATGTGTAGCTTATAACAAAGTAGTTGACTACTTCTAAAGAACAACGGAAGTAGAGCGCAATAGATTGCCAACAGCAGACAGGTCTGTGTTATGTGAAATTGATTTATAACTTGGCATTGATTGGAATTGTGTATACAATTTCTCCTTTCGTGGACTTTTTGATTGTCTTTAACAGTCTTTTATCTGTCTTCCCTCTAAAATCTAACTATCTAACGTTTCTGTGGAAATTACGTTTAATTTTTCAGGTTATTTCTTGTTTGCACACAAACATACTGGTATGTGTTCTTTTAACTGCCATTTTCCCTCAATCTGCTTGGTAAATTTTGTCACGGTAATACTTTGTTTCATTGCTTGCTTACCCGACAACTTTTGACATCTGATAGAAAATTACTATAATACTGCATAACTTTGAGTTGACTGCTAATATGTGTGGTTACTATTTACAGGTGGAATTTGAGTCACTATGTATTGAGACGCAGGTGTGTCCTTCATTTACCATTACCATATATAGAGTTGTAACTTTTAGGTTCATTGGACCATACTATGCTTTACCATTATCATATGTGCCCAACCGTTAAAACGAGAGTATCCAAATTGTATAGGATGCTGTTAAAGAACTAAAGCAATGAAGGCTGAAGCACGTGTCAGCCTTTTTGAATGTGATTTAGAAGGCGCTGTTTCAATGTTACTTTCAGGATTCCAGAGCATATAGAATAAATGAACTGAATTTTCATGTTTCAGTTTTAACTAGTGCAATACTCCAATTTACTCTGTGACTTGTATAGGATCCGAAGAACGTACATCTATCGAAACGCGAACAATTTTAGAATAAATGAACTGAATTTTCATGTTTCAGTTTTAACTCGTACAATACTCCAATTTACTCTGTGAATTGTATAGGATCCGAAGAACGTACATCTATCCAAAAGTGAACAATTTTTATTACTTGGTTTAACCATATAAAAAATGGTGACTTGCTGATATGATTCTGGCATTATAAGCCATAAGAGTTTCATCCGATTACTGGTTTGTGTTGATACTTTTTGTTCAAATGGCAGGCTGGTGAGGCTTTTGAATCTGTAGAGCAGGCTTTGGAAGAACAGAGCGTGGACCCTTTGTTTTCTGACAAGTATGGTATCTTTAACTTGTGTTAGATACATATATTTGGCGTAATTTGACTGGTCTACCATAATATTGAAAGGATAATTAGATGGCTAATATAATTCCATGTCTTAGTTGCTAATTTCCTAGGGCGGCATAGGAAGAATAGGAGTTTGTGTTTGTCTAAAGCAAACTAGGGTACAGAATTGTGTCGTAAGATTTTGGAGGTTACAGAAAATAATAATATGCTATGTTTTCTTTCTGTTTGCTCTTATCCGATCATATTGGTAAATTTTACATACGGCACCTCATATGCAGGACAAATGTGGGAGATGTTTGGCAGGAGATGGCAATACTCAAGAAAAAAGAGATTCAACACTTGAAGAATGTCCTTCAAAAGGTGAGTACATTGTCTATTTCTTTCATATACGACCTTGTATTTGATTTTCTATGCTAGTACATGGAAACAATACAAAATTTTCTTTCAGGCAATTGAATTAGATTCTCAGATGATTTATGCATCATAATTATAAGAACCTTGGTCTAGAATTTGGTTCTGAGTTTTCTTTTTGTTACAGTTGAATATTATTCACAAATCACAATCACAATCTACTTGTTACTCCAAAAGTTATTAATGCCTATCACTTCCCACCCTCAACAATAGTCTGAGAAGTACAAACTCAGATAAGTATATGGATTTGGACTGGAACGACTGATCAACTTAATGATGCCATAATCTAAACCAAAAACTAACAACTATCAAAAAGCCCATAAACATGTCATGCGCCATAATGCATGAGTAATTATCAGTGTATAAAGTAACGGAGGAAAAGCAATTGAAAACTGGCATTCTGTATTTAAATATTCAATTGACATTCACGTGGCATGTCTGACTTGTGTCTAGGAGTGTCAAACGTGAATCTGAATCCGTGGTGACTCGACATGGATACGACACCCGATCTGGTTTCAATGGAACTGTTTCATAAAGCATTCCCCCCTCCTGCATCTGTACGTCTATATGGAATTATATCTAAGACCTGTTATTCGTTTGTAATTTTGTAGCTGCGGTCTGGGACTGAAATTACAGGCAAGGGCAACGGTGGTGGACTCATTGACAATTTATCTTGAAGTAGAAACATGTTTGTCTTTGTTGCTATGTTCTTTTCGAAGAAAGTAAAATTTAACCGGGTTACCATTATAGGTTTCTTTCTAGGTGTGTTTCATTTGCAAGACTTCTATCCTGAAATATTTCGCTTCTTGATATTGTCTACCCATGGTTGTGAAACAACTAATTGCAGAAGATAGGATTTTCACGTGTTTTGATTTTAAGTTGGGGTTTGGGGGTGGCTTTACATGTTGGACTAGAATAGCCCGATGATGCAACTGGGCCATCAATGCAGACATGTATTTTCTTGGATGCAATTGGCTATGCCAATGCAACCCGTGCGACAAAATTGTGTGGCCCGGATTTTTCAATTTTTGGTGAAATTCGGACAGCACAAAATTTGGCAGCTGTAGATGCGGTCGAAGTACATAATGGAATTTCCATAAGTAATTTTCAACAATGATCCTCGTAGTTTCAATTTGGTCTCTATACTTACCATTCCAAATACTAATGGCCCCTAAGTTTTGAAACGTATGTTGTGAAGGAAAAATTATTCTAAATGATGGAGATATATTGATACACTTACATGTTCTTTTTCAAAGTAAATTTTTTTGTTGTTATTTACACCACAATTTAAACAAATTTTGTTGCTTATAACTTGAATATTGACTCTATAATTTCAAGATTGGCCTCATGGTGTAAAAATTCGAATTTGAAAAGGTGGTTATGACTTAATGTGGAGGCATTCTATAGAAAGTCCCTTGCATCAATCCAATACCGACATATTTAGGAGTGGTTGTAACTTAATTTAGAAGTATGCATAATGTAATCTCTTGCAACTCGTATCGAGCAATCGAGCACGTCTATAGTTCATTGTATTATTATATTTTATTTTTCATTCGTATTTTGAGCGATCGGGTATGTTTTATTCATTTTATTTATATCCACCAAAAGATTTTAGTTGATAAATATATTCAGAAATTAAAATTTTTTTGTTGTTCGATTTCTCATTTATTTATAACTTTTTTCACTTCAATCTTGTTGTATACTATAAAAAAATATTGAAATAAAGATGTTGAATTATATTCATTTTGATTTGAGTTTCAATGGTAATTTCGGTACCATATTAATGCAATTTCCTAGGCAATTAAATAAAGTTTTATGATTATCAATTCTACAATCATCCATCACCATCTAGAGCGATTCTAAACTTAGAAAAATAGTACTAAAAAGAATCGAATATTTTTTTTTGTTCTAAACTATGTATAAAATCCGTCCATTTTTGGAAATAGTACTAAAAAGAATCGAATATTTTTTTTTGTTCAAAACCAGTGTGCACCGTGTTTCGAAAACCTTACCCCGTTTTCAAAAACATCTCAATCCAAACCAGTTCGGTTCGAACCGGACCCAGAATTGATTTTTAGGGCTCGCTGTTGCCCAGTGATCATCTCTCTCTCTCTCACTCTCTCTCTCACACACACA
>MKEJ01088610.1:0-11617 GCA_001753735.1 Embelia ribes
AATTAAAAATTTATAACTTATTTAAATTAAAATAGCAAATAAGTTTGCCTAAAATTACGTGATTAGATACTATCCACATTTTAATTAATCAAAAAACTTAAAGTTAAAAATCATTAGCTAGACAAACCAAATGTAAGTTACAATTCAAACTAACCAAAACGATTTAATAACGGGCCACTTTTTATTATGAGAATATATTGGGCCAAAAATCGTCGGCCCATATATTAAATCCTCTAAAACAGCCTCTAAAACCCACATCGTTCTTCACCTTCATCTCTCTCTCTCTCTCTCTCACTCTCGCTGTAAAGCGTAAAATGCTGAATCGTCTCCTCAGCAGACACTCTCCCCTCCGAATATTAACCCTAATCTCTCCCAAGACCCCTCGCTCAAACCCTAACCCTAACCCTAAACCTAGCTCCAATTTCTTCTACCTCTTCAATCCGCGCCATTTCTCGACCAACAACAGAGGCGGACAGGGGGGTGACACGTCGGATTGGTGGCGCCTCTCGACGGAAGCCGATGTTTTCGCGGGGATCGATGAGAAGCAGGGGAGTGATGTCTTCGAGGGGATCGGTGGCGGCGAGGAGGTGAGAGAAACTAACACGTCCGATGAGAAGGAGGAGGTGGATGCTTTCGAGGGGATTGGGGAGAAGGCGTGGAGGCTGGGAGGGGAGAAGGTTGATGACGTGTTCGATTTAGGGGAGGACGAGGGGGTTGAGATTCGAGAGGGGGATGATGGAGGAGGAGGTGATGAGGGAGAGGCGATCGAGAAGAAGAGAGAGGAGGATAAGAAACTGGAGGAGGAGGAGAAAATGTTGACTGCTGTGCTCAAAGGTAAATATTTAGCTGCTAATCCTTCGTTTTCTTAATTGAGATTTTAATCTTGTTGATCATATTGTTCGTATTTTTAATTTGTGTTGAAAATGGGTTGAATGGCATTGTGGCAAAAGGTTATTTAAGTGCATAGTCACCAGATATCCTAAATGGGTGTCTACCCTTAATTTTGGGGACTAAATTATAGAAAAATATCCAACATCAGTGTGTTGGTTTGCTAGAGTGCTCCCCTAGAAGGGGACATCCTCAGTTCTAATCTTAATTTAGGCAATCTGGTAAGGACGTGTTCAATGTTGCAGGCTCTATTTGGAGTTTGGGATATAGGACTTAAAGGGAAGATTTTAGATGCGATGATGTTATGACATTTTGCTTGCACTTGCAATCACCTATTAGATCACAAGGGCTGTAATGTACTGCACTGTTGTTTCAGTTCAGCTAGTCATTGTGCAGCATCGGTGCTTCAAATTTCTAAGTGCAAATTGTATTCTTCACTTCAGATAAATCAAGAAAATTAGGTGGATAATTTGATCATTTCTACCTCTATGCAAAACTGTACAAAAGGCCACATATTTACAAATTGCCTTCTTTCACAGGTCAGGGAATTGTAATGGTTGCATGTTTTTACTTGTGCAATATGGGGTCATAATCGGATTAGAAATGGAATTGATTTGCAGTATATGTGTCCTTGTCACTTATTTGTCTAGTCTCCTAAGTTATCCACCTCCTGTGTTAGTTGGATATTGGGAAAAATGGTCATGTGGTTTTTGATGGTGGCTATAGTGTGACTTCTCTAGGTTTTCGTTATTGTGATTGTATTCTTTTGCTGATGTTCTAGTGGCCAAAATCAGACTTTGCCAAAACGATCCGAGGTGTAAATTGCAATAAGCTGCTGTTAACATATTTGTCTTGCTTACTAGTTAGTTGTCTGCAGCTATGGAGAAAAGATATTGGCTATGCTACTTTTAGATGCATACGTGTTACCTTTGACTGCAAGGATCTTCATTTCTTTATTTTTACTTCCTGAGAATTATAAAGTTAGCTATCGGTGGAATACTTGGGATGGAAAATTGCAATTTCCTAATGGGGCTAACTAAATATCATCTCTCTTTTGTTACTGCAGGTCCAAATCGAGCATTTGGTGATCTTATAGCAGCATCTGGTATCACAGATGAGATGCTGGATAGTTTGATGGCTTTGAAAGATCTTGGAGGTGTTCAAGGCTTACCTCCTTTAAGAGACATAGAAGACATGCGATATGAAAAAAATACACGGAAATCATCAAGAGCTGATATAGAACGCCAGAAACAGGAGGAAGTTGCAAAAGCACGGGTAAGACAAGTGGATGATAAAGGGAGGGCTTATGGGACAGGAAGAAGAAAATGCAGTGTGGCCCGTGTTTGGATACAACCCGGTGAAGGAAAATTTGTGGTTAATGACAAGGAGTTCGACGTATACTTTCCTATGCTCGATCATCGTGCAGCTCTTCTTAGACCTTTCTCAGAAACAAAAACCCTGGGTCTTTGGGATGTGAGTTGCACTGTTAAAGGAGGTGGTGTTTCAGGTATGCGGCTTGCATATTTTTTTGATGGATTATACTCATTTCTTGGAACTTGTTAGCTTTGCGATTTCTATTATGGTCACTCCTCTTCTACCTGAACAGGTCAAGTTGGGGCAGTGCAATTGGGGATCAGCAGAGCCTTGCAAAACTGGGAACCAAACCTACGTCCCCCTCTAAGAGCAGGTAAATTCCATCCAAGTGTACAATTACTTTTTACCTTTGTTCTTTTATTCTTTTAATATGGCTGAAGATAATGATGAGTGATATACACAGTGTATATAAACCTCCAGAAAATAAAATAGAGATGCTTCGTTCTCACAATCGGAAATGGTTTTTATTTATGGCAGTTCTTGCCTCTGAAATATACATCTCAAAAAGCAGTAAAATTTTTAACTATTTCTATCAAGGGTTATCTATTTGCTCTCAAGTTATCTCCTTCAAAAGAATGAGAAAGAAACACATGTGATCTTCTTAAAGACAAAACTTGCTTTTAGTTTGTGTGTGCATTTTGCATTAATAAACTTCAATTTGAAGATGTTACCTTTCTGTAGTTGCTGTTGTTTCTTTGAATCCTGTATTAACCGTGCGATTTTCTATATTGTGTCTTGTGGTCATCTGATTTTTGAATATTTTGCTTTTCCACCAGTTGGTTTCCTGACAAGGGATTCAAGGGTTGTAGAAAGGAAAAAACCGGGTAAAGCGAAAGCTAGAAAGAGCTACCAATGGGTCAAGCGTTAGCCAACATTTTGAAGATCTTTTGTCAGCTCTTGTATGGTTCGATTTTGCTGAGCTTTCCTACTTCAGTTCCAGCTTGTAATTCGGATTTTAGATTGTATTTTTCAGCTTGTTGATGTGGGTCTGTTTTGGTTTTAAGTTTTTGGAAAATACGAGTGGTTAGAAATTTTTTTGGTGAAAACTGAGTAGTTCAGCCAAACTTGTTCTTGGTTGCTTTTTTTTATTTGGAAAACAGTAAACTCAATACAAGATTTTAACCGAAAAGACCCCGTCTTTTGTAGGCCTTTTCAGTGAAGCTGGTGAAAGTCTGGATAACTTGTCGTAAGTTTGTAGTTGACTGTTCTTTTTAATTTTGAATTAGGAATGATAAGTGGATAATAAAATTTCAATAATTAGCTTGGGAGACTGCCTCCTTTTCTTCGGATCATCTTTTCTGTTTATGATTAGGAATGGTCTGGACTCTTATTTTGCAGAGGACTCATTGGATAGTTGGCGCCCGCATGTTGTCTTTCTTGCTTCTACCCTTCTCATCCGAATCTCTATAATGGCGCTTCTCTCTGTAGTCATTGGAATCATGAGAATAATGCTTATCTCTCCTCTCATCAGAGTCACGTGCATGGTGCTTCTCTCTCTTCTCATGCTTTTCGTGTTTCTTCTCGCGTTTCTGTCTCTTCCGATTCTTTTCATCGTCTAAATCATCAAAATTCCTCTCTGTATAAGCTGGTAAGGTTGTTGACTCCATCTTCCCGGGCAATTCATTCTTCAAGTTTGGTTCAAGAGAACTAGATTCTTCCTAAGGTGCAGGAGCTCTGGAAAAAAAAGCTTCAGCATATCTTTCATGTAAATTTGACTGAGTTCTCTACCATGAGATTTTTCGATTACAAGCTCTCCAAATACAAAATATTGATGACTTCAAATGAGTACAACGCTGAAAAAACACAACAAAGCTATAGAAAGGTAAAAAAGAGAGCCTGAAAAAACAGACCAAGGATCATGTTTTCAAAGAAAACTAAACTACTCAAAGTCATCTGACCACCACTAACATATAGAAAGATTAAGAAAGCAATCATCTATCAAAAAAGTAGCATAAAGTTGCAGAGAATGGATTTTAACTAATAGATTTTCTAGTTGTACCTAGCAAAGCCCAGACCGCTAACCCGAGCTGCTTCAGCATGGCCTGCACCCAGGTCTTCTGCTGTGGAGCCTCTCTTAACGAGCTCTGAGTACTTGTGCTTGTCCAATCGAGCAGCCTGAGGCTTATTAGAACGCTTTGGTGCCAAGCCCAGAGCCTCTCTCATGGCCTGCTCCTCCTCTTCCTTTATTCTTCGTATCTCTTCTTTTGCAGCCTCCATGCCATCCTTTTGAGATTTCTTATCCCTGGCATACCAGTGTAGATCTTTCCCTGTGTAGGATTTGAGGGGAAAATGAGACCATTAACACTATATTTTTATACTCCACAAGGCAGCAGCTCTAGCTAATCAAGGTAAAGGACCACAAAGTATGGTATAGCTGGACTCACAAATAACTGATAGTAACTTCAACATAATTTCCTAGAAAAAGATCAAAACAATGGAAACCCACTTGAAGACTACCCTATCGTAAAAAAAAAATAAAAAATTCAGAAGGTAATTAATTCATCCAACTAAAAATGTTTCCCACACAAGAGAGTGATAATTTCATATGTATGAAGGCCCTTATGATACATTGCTGAGGATAGAAAAAGAAGCTTGACGAAAGCACAACAAAACCAGATAAATGATAATATATGCCATTGAAGAAAGAGCAAGGAAAAGCAAATATCTAGGAGAAATATATCTTAATGACAACGATAACAAAGAAGCCTCATAATGAGCAACAATGTGAATGGTTATAAAGTACAAGAACTCCTACATTCCTATGTTAGCAAAGCCTAGACAAGCATATGAATCCAATTATGACCCTTGTAAACGTTATTAGCATGCTTACATATTGAAGACTGAAATGTAAAATTGAAGAAATAGAGAACATATAAAAGTATTTACCTTTCTGCCACCTCCCAACAGGGGCCTTGATACTATGACCTAGATAGTTTTCCCTATGTTTATCAACCTTCACATCATCCCATGTAAATTCTGCACAAGAACACCAGCCACAAATTCATCAATACGCTCATACAGGTAATTCAAAAATATAGGAACAAGTGCCGTAGGAAAGTTCAAGTTAAAGACCCGACGTGGTATCTTGTATTGGTTCAATTAAGCCGACCCCAATTTTTTGGGATTAAGGCTTGGTTAATGCTTTTTCAGATCAATGAACCGTCAAGATATATATTATCAATCATAATTAAAAAGGTTGGGCAGTAATAATAACTTTTTCAATCATTAGAGCACTCACAACAGTCTTTCTAGAGGGGGATTTCTCCTCTATAATTTCCCTAATAAGAAAATGGGGAATAATTATCTCCCATCAATCTTTCTATTTCATGAAAATTTTTCAAGAATTGAAACAGTAACTTGTCCATAGGAAAAATCACAACCCATAATTTCTTTATTAGAAATATTGCCACCAAAAATAAAATACACACAAAAATATATTCAAAATATCATTTTTCAGAATTTTAATATTTTAATATCTTAGTGGTGACGTATTTTGACAAAGTCTTGAATAATAAGAGCTAAACTGTTATTATCAAAACCTGGAGAACCAAGTTGAAATTAACTGAATACTACGGTGACCATTATTGCAATTCACCTTTCATTTAACTACGCCTCTCTCTCTCTCTCTCCCTCTCTCGCGCTCTCGCTCTTTTCTCTCTCGCTCCGCCGGTCGTCGGCCTCCCGTCGTCCACCGCCGTGTCAACTCTTCAGGTTTGTTTCGTCTAGTTACAACTTCTAGGGCTTTTTTATTAGTTTGGTTTTGCTTCATTTGCTTTTTGCATTTACTATAGGGACTTAATTGGCCAATGTTTATTGTAATTTGGTAATATTTAGGTGTAATTATATATGATTTACATATTGTTTGAGCTATACTAAGACTGTAAATTGTTCTAATGTGCATAAGCTAACGTGTAGGTGTAATTTTGTGTGATTTGCATAGTATTTAAACTATGTTGAGACTGTGAGATATGTATGAAACTATCAGTTTGATTCCAATTCCCGTGTTTCTCATAAATTTGGACAGAGAAAAGCAATTTAGAACGAAGTTTTGAATTTTTTATTTGTATTCATTTTGTACATGGTAGGATTAGTAGTTGCTGATTTTGAAAATAGAGACGGGTACGGTGCATTAACGAGGAACGAGAACATAACACTTGAAATATAGGGGCAACGGAAGCACTTAGATCATAAATAAAATTGAAAAAATAATATATACCTCTACTGGAAAATCAGCATGTTAGGGTGAGAGAATATTTGTGATTACAATGCTTTTTATGTAACTTGGAAGAAAAAATACTTTTAGTAATAGCATAAACTGTATTAGTATTACAAGAAAAGTGATTAAAAATGATGATCATTTTTATGAGTCTCTCATAAGGAAACTTCTCGGAAACTTTTCCATGTTTGACGAAGTTTCCTGCAAACTATGGATAGAAATAATTATCGGGGCAAATAAAAGATAGGAATTATCATTGTTCTTAAATGTGGGTCAAATACTTTTATTATGACTCATAAAAATACAAGGCCATTTGCATCAATACTGAGTAGAATGGTTTGAATTCATGATTTTCTTTTATTCTTTGGCTGTCACTACAAACTATTGCGAGTGAGAGAAGTATCGACTGAGAGGTTTTACAAGATATATACTTTCGTAGGCTATTCAGGTATGGAAAATGGAAGCCAACTGCCTAATGACTCACGACAGTTAATGGTGAAGAATTCGTTTAAGCAGGGACTAAATGGAATCCTGACAGCGTGTTCAAAACAGGTGATTAAGCCAGTTGTTTTTTGACTTTTGCGGTGAAACTGTCTCTGACCATTGTTGTACTTTTGCTTAGTTTCATCCCATTAGTCAACTAGTTTCACTTTTAGCTTTTCTTCACCTAGCTACACAGTTGCTTTAAGGTTTCCCTGCCCTTGACTGATCGTGTGTGCTTGTGTCTGATTAATATTTATTACTTGCATTAACACAAGAAAAAGAATTGGGTTTATGTACTTTTGTTGCGTATTGTATGTATATATATAAAAAAGGTGTTACTTAACTAGAGGTGTTATGGTTCTAATCCTGTGTATTAATTAGTTCTATTTCTGCACGATGAACATCTTTTAGTAGTCTCGTAGTAAATTTTTTTGATTCGGTGAAAAGAGGGTCAGAATATTTGATACTGAACAATAAAGTTTCGCTTGGCTAGTATAGATTAAGTTGTTTTTTGTTGTTTCTCTTCTATAAATATTTACTATCTTGAAGGGAACTCTCCAGTTTTTGAGGGGATGTAAATTTTTTTGGTTCTTTCCTTTTTTCTGGCTTAGGCTTTCTGCTTGTTTTATCATTTTTTCCTTCATGGACTTTTTATACTCTCTTTAGCTAAATGGGCCATTTCCAGGGTTTCCCACTTGAACTAGTTTTCTTTATTATTTATCAAAAATTAAAAATTTCTAATGTTTCTTCTGGTTTAATCTGCGGATAGGATTTCTCTAAAGCATTTGAGAGGTTTACTAAGTCTGAGCAAGATGCTTTACATCGGGTTTTCGTCCAGGTAATGATATGATAAATGTGTAGCTTATAACAAAGTAGTTGACTACTTCTAAAGAACAACGGAAGTAGAGCGCAATAGATTGCCAACAGCAGACAGGTCTGTGTTATGTGAAATTGATTTATAACTTGGCATTGATTGGAATTGTGTATACAATTTCTCCTTTCGTGGACTTTTTGATTGTCTTTAACAGTCTTTTATCTGTCTTCCCTCTAAAATCTAACTATCTAACGTTTCTGTGGAAATTACGTTTAATTTTTCAGGTTATTTCTTGTTTGCACACAAACATACTGGTATGTGTTCTTTTAACTGCCATTTTCCCTCAATCTGCTTGGTAAATTTTGTCACGGTAATACTTTGTTTCATTGCTTGCTTACCCGACAACTTTTGACATCTGATAGAAAATTACTATAATACTGCATAACTTTGAGTTGACTGCTAATATGTGTGGTTACTATTTACAGGTGGAATTTGAGTCACTATGTATTGAGACGCAGGTGTGTCCTTCATTTACCATTACCATATATAGAGTTGTAACTTTTAGGTTCATTGGACCATACTATGCTTTACCATTATCATATGTGCCCAACCGTTAAAACGAGAGTATCCAAATTGTATAGGATGCTGTTAAAGAACTAAAGCAATGAAGGCTGAAGCACGTGTCAGCCTTTTTGAATGTGATTTAGAAGGCGCTGTTTCAATGTTACTTTCAGGATTCCAGAGCATATAGAATAAATGAACTGAATTTTCATGTTTCAGTTTTAACTAGTGCAATACTCCAATTTACTCTGTGACTTGTATAGGATCCGAAGAACGTACATCTATCGAAACGCGAACAATTTTAGAATAAATGAACTGAATTTTCATGTTTCAGTTTTAACTAGTGCAATACTCCAATTTACTCTGTGACTTGTATAGGATCCGAAGAACGTACATCTATCGAAACGCGAACAATTTTAGAATAAATGAACTGAATTTTCATGTTTCAGTTTTAACTAGTGCAATACTCCAATTTACTCTGTGACTTGTATAGGATCCGAAGAACGTACATCTATCCAAAAGTGAACAATTTTTATTACTTGGTTTAACCATATAAAAAATGGTGACTTGCTGATATGATTCTGGCATTATAAGCCATAAGAGTTTCATCCGATTACTGGTTTGTGTTGATACTTTTTGTTCAAATGGCAGGCTGGTGAGGCTTTTGAATCTGTAGAGCAGGCTTTGGAAGAACAGAGCGTGGACCCTTTGTTTTCTGACAAGTATGGTATCTTTAACTTGTGTTAGATACATATATTTGGCGTAATTTGACTGGTCTACCATAATATTGAAAGGATAATTAGATGGCTAATATAATTCCATGTCTTAGTTGCTAATTTCCTAGGGCGGCATAGGAAGAATAGGAGTTTGTGTTTGTCTAAAGCAAACTAGGGTACAGAATTGTGTCGTAAGATTTTGGAGGTTACAGAAAATAATAATATGCTATGTTTTCTTTCTGTTTGCTCTTATCCGATCATATTGGTAAATTTTACATACGGCACCTCATATGCAGGACAAATGTGGGAGATGTTTGGCAGGAGATGGCAATACTCAAGAAAAAAGAGATTCAACACTTGAAGAATGTCCTTCAAAAGGTGAGTACATTGTCTATTTCTTTCATATACGACCTTGTATTTGATTTTCTATGCTAGTACATGGAAACAATACAAAATTTTCTTTCAGGCAATTGAATTAGATTCTCAGATGATTTATGCATCATAATTATAAGAACCTTGGTCTAGAATTTGGTTCTGAGTTTTCTTTTTGTTACAGTTGAATATTATTCACAAATCACAATCACAATCTACTTGTTACTCCAAAAGTTATTAATGCCTATCACTTCCCACCCTCAACAATAGTCTGAGAAGTACAAACTCAGATAAGTATATGGATTTGGACTGGAACGACTGATCAACTTAATGATGCCATAATCTAAACCAAAAACTAACAACTATCAAAAAGCCCATAAACATGTCATGCGCCATAATGCATGAGTAATTATCAGTGTATAAAGTAACGGAGGAAAAGCAATTGAAAACTGGCATTCTGTATTTAAATATTCAATTGACATTCACGTGGCATGTCTGACTTGTGTCTAGGAGTGTCAAACGTGAATCTGAATCCGTGGTGACTCGACATGGATACGACACCCGATCTGGTTTCAATGGAACTGTTTCATAAAGCATTCCCCCCTCCTGCATCTGTACGTCTATATGGAATTATATCTAAGACCTGTTATTCGTTTGTAATTTTGTAGCTGCGGTCTGGGACTGAAATTACAGGCAAGGGCAACGGTGGTGGACTCATTGACAATTTATCTTGAAGTAGAAACATGTTTGTCTTTGTTGCTATGTTCTTTTCGAAGAAAGTAAAATTTAACCGGGTTACCATTATAGGTTTCTTTCTAGGTGTGTTTCATTTGCAAGACTTCTATCCTGAAATATTTCGCTTCTTGATATTGTCTACCCATGGTTGTGAAACAACTAATTGCAGAAGATAGGATTTTCACGTGTTTTGATTTTAAGTTGGGGTTTGGGGGTGGCTTTACATGTTGGACTAGAATAGCCCGATGATGCAACTGGGCCATCAATGCAGACATGTATTTTCTTGGATGCAATTGGCTATGCCAATGCAACCCGTGCGACAAAATTGTGTGGCCCGGATTTTTCAATTTTTGGTGAAATTCGGACAGCACAAAATTTGGCAGCTGTAGATGCGGTCGAAGTACATAATGGAATTTCCATAAGTAATTTTCAACAATGATCCTCGTAGTTTCAATTTGGTCTCTATACTTACCATTCCAAATACTAATGGCCCCTAAGTTTTGAAACGTATGTTGTGAAGGAAAAATTATTCTAAATGATGGAGATATATTGATACACTTACATGTTCTTTTTCAAAGTAAATTTTTTTGTTGTTATTTACACCACAATTTAAACAAATTTTGTTGCTTATAACTTGAATATTGACTCTATAATTTCAAGATTGGCCTCATGGTGTAAAAATTCGAATTTGAAAAGGTGGTTATGACTTAATGTGGAGGCATTCTATAGAAAGTCCCTTGCATCAATCCAATACCGACATATTTAGGAGTGGTTGTAACTTAATTTAGAAGTATGCATAATGTAATCTCTTGCAACTCGTATCGAGCAATCGAGCACGTCTATAGTTCATTGTATTATTATATTTTATTTTTCATTCGTATTTTGAGCGATCGGGTATGTTTTATTCATTTTATTTATATCCACCAAAAGATTTTAGTTGATAAATATATTCAGAAATTAAAATTTTTTTGTTGTTCGATTTCTCATTTATTTATAACTTTTTTCACTTCAATCTTGTTGTATACTATAAAAAAATATTGAAATAAAGATGTTGAATTATATTCATTTTGATTTGAGTTTCAATGGTAATTTCGGTACCATATTAATGCAATTTCCTAGGCAATTAAATAAAGTTTTATGATTATCAATTCTACAATCATCCATCACCATCTAGAGCGATTCTAAACTTAGAAAAATAGTACTAAAAAGAATCGAATATTTTTTTTTGTTCTAAACTATGTATAAAATCCGTCCATTTTTGGAAATAGTACTAAAAAGAATCGAATATTTTTTTTTGTTCAAAACCAGTGTGCACCGTGTTTCGAAAACCTTACCCCGTTTTCAAAAACATCTCAATCCAAACCAGTTCGGTTCGAACCGGACCCAGAATTGATTTTTAGGGCTCGCTGTTGCCCAGTGATCCTCTCTCTCTCTCTCACTCTCTCTCTCACACACACA
>MKEJ01088615.1:0-10781 GCA_001753735.1 Embelia ribes
AATTTTTTATTATAAAATTTCATTTTTTGACTGAAAAATTTTCCTCCACCGTTACACTAATTGCACGAGTGTTAAACACTCCTCTTCCAACACAATTAATCCAACACGTTAATCGTATATTTCAATAGCTGACCGTGTGATAACTACATTTTGAATCCACTTTGTTTCGTTTTAATAATTTTATATTTATTTTTAATCAATCATAATATATAATTTAATTTTTATTTTAGAAAAATAATTGAAAATTTATTTTACTAAATTGCCTTACTTAATTATTGCATCCATTTAATTACTTTATCTATCATAAGTTGTAGAAAATGAATGGCATTAATAAGGGGTATATTGGGAAAAAGAATAAAAATATTTTGAATTTCATCAATATCAATTAATATTTCTTAAATTTATGGGGAAAAAAAATAATCGGAGCATTAAAATAGGACGGGCAGAAGATTTAAAGCAAGAATTTCTATCCTAGTATCTCACATAGAGTATGAGTGTATGATAATATAATTATCCGAGACATTACTACATATTATTAAATATATGTTGATTGATCAGATCGTGGAGTAGGATTGAGAACGATAGTGGGAGAGCATCAAATTTTAGATCTAAAAATTGTGACAACGGTAATAAAAGTTGAAACAGGAGAGAAATTTGGAAGCGGATACATCTCCCTCCACGAAGGATTGAGGTGAACTAAATTTTAATCAAGATGGTCGTGATTTGTTAAGTAGTAGAGCTTAAAAATAAACAAAAATAGTATTCCATTAAACAAAGTAAATCGATATTTATAAACAATTGTAAATGTACCACCCACTTGGGTGTTATGTCTCTTATTTATATAATGGTAAACAAAATTTGATTCTAAAGGAAATTATATAACATCAATGGTATTTGCATTGCGTTACAATAGAATTAGCAATTCAATTTCACTTTGAATACTCTTTTCATTTTGAAGCTTTTCTTGTTGGTTTCAGTAACTATGAAAATGGAAGGGAGGAGGTAGTTTCTACAGCTAGTTTTATATTATCATTTGAAAATGACCACTTAATTATTTTAATATTTGCATTTCTAGTGATAGCTAGTTTTATAATGTTAGTTGAAACTGAGACTAAACACAATTCATTATTCACATTATTAGTGATCAAGCAACTTTGAAGTTTAAATATAGTTAGCATGTTAATTAAGACCTGTTTGGCTAGCATTTTAGTTTGTAAAAATTAGCGTTTGAGATTTTTTCATAACTCGATTTTTTGTATTCAAAAATCTGTTTAGCAACAATTTTTAAAATAATAATTTTCAGACTATAAAAACTGTCCAAAAGGATTGTAAATTTTAAACATAAAAATACTGATAATTTATGCAATATTTCTCAATCAATTATTCATTTTCTAGTTTCACTCACTTAGATTATTTAAGTAAATAATCATACTTTACATAACTTTTGTTTAGTGAAATAGTCTACTATTTAATATAAAAAAATAACAAAAAATTTAGAAACTTTTATAACATTTTAAATTGAAAATAAATAGATAATAACATAAGATAATTACTAAAAAAATAGTGAATTTTGTTTAATTTTGAATATAAAATAAATCACAATTAACATATATATACTATAATTTTAAAAAAAATATTTTATAGTTGGATTTAAGATAGAAAAATTCTAAGAATAGAAGACAATTATTACTAATACATGAGTGAAAATTTTTAATTGTGAATATAAAAATAAATAAAAGTTATCATTTATTATAATTTTAAAAAATATTTTTTAGTTAAATTCAAGATAGAAAAATTAAGTTATAATTAAAAACTAAGAATAGCAAGTTGATCATTATAAAAATATGGTACAATTTTACTATTTAGCTTAAGTTTGAAAAACTGAAAAAATAAGTTTTTAGAATTATTTTATGAGAAAAATCATTTATTTTAAAACTGAAACTAAAAAACTTATAAAAAAATGAATTTTCAATTTTTAAAAATAGAAAATTAAAACTGAAGTACTAACCAAATATGGCCTAAGTCTTACGTGCCGTTTGGATGAAAATTTTGGATATTGGCTTAGGAGGCTAGCATAATTAGTTTGATCCGCTACGTCATAAATTGTTTGGCTAACTTTTAAATTTCTAACTTAAACTACCTAATTAATTCTCTGATTAGTGCACTAAATTTTGCTATATTTGGTTTTATCGAACACTTCCTCTCAATTAATTGAGCGAAAATCATTAACAAATACAATAACCCCTCTTGGCAGGCGTTATTTACAACGCTATTTGTTGCTTGTGTTTTTATTCATCATTTCAGTTGAATTTCAACTCTTGATTTTAATAATGGATAGTTACAATTTGTATATATATAATTATTTACACCACTTTTTAAATAATTAAGCATAAGTGAAAGGATTTATTAATGATTAAAATTCTTAATGTTCGCCACTATATAATTATTTAAGCATAAGTGAAAGGATTGATTATTATTAATGATTAAAAGTATAAACGAGCACCTCAATTAATTCAAGGTTGCATAAATTAATTCCAAACCAGTCAAGCCTGATAAAGTTGATTAATGGTTTGAAATCTAAAAGATTAGTATTAATTGTGCAATTAAATAATACGTGCGACTAGTTGCATTAATTTAATTTGAAAAATGGTTACCGAACGAGCTGAAGCCATAAATTGATAACTACATAGTATTAATTTATTATGAAATTGAAAGTATGGAGTTCAATTAAGCGTTTTAATGGATGATAAAAACCTAAATAATAAGGTTTGATAAATTAAATCGAGATAAATAAACTGGTAATAGGGCGACAATGTGACAACATAAACACCAACATGTGAGATCAAACGGATAAAGTGGGGGCACGTGTCACGTCAGCAACAGAAGCGACAAAATATTAAATGAGAATTTCAAATGGCAACCATTGGATCAAATTGTGTGGATCATAACAAAAGGGAGCAACTGTGAAATTGGCTATATAAAAGTGATAGAACAATAGAGAAGAAAGCATTGATCAAGCACTCCTCGACACAAATTTTATCTATGAATAGGCATAATTTAGTCTTAAGAGTAGCTGTAAAGTAATTCAAAGCAATTTTTGCTTCTGTAAACCATTAAATAGTTGTAATTAAAGCCATTAGATTAAGTAATAAAAATTATTTTTGTTTTTCAATTTTGTTCTATTTCATTTGTCGCCTCAACTTACTATATACGATCTGAGAAAGCCTAAAAGTAAGGTAATAACCTACATTCGTATTATTTTGAATTTTTATTTTAGGACTCATCGAAACAATTTTATGCAGGGGAGAGAGTTTTGTGGGTAATAATAATTTATACACTTTTTTCAATTTTGGGTCTTGAATTGATGGGCCATATTAAATGACACCAATTATTCACACCTACTAACTTTGGTGTTTTTCACGTTATTTTTGTGGTGTGAATCACACCATATTGTGAGTATATATATGCAAGTTTGGAAGAGTTGAAATACACACCAAACAAAGATATGTTCTATGAGAGTTGCGAGATGAGTGACAAAAATTGTATGATAATTTTGTACCCCTATTTGAGTGATTTTAATAAAATTTAAACTTATTTTCGTGGACGTAAGCACAGTTGTTTAAACCATGTTAAATTTGGTGTCGATATTTTTGATTGTCTGATTTTTGCAGGACAATATGAACTACTAGTTTCTCAATTAGTGTACTAAACTACCCTATAGTTAGCTTTTTTCTACCCTTCTAAACAATTAATTTGAACGGAAATTAGTAACGTGCAAGTCACATGACCAAGTGTTATAACTAGAACTACTACTTATAGGAGCCTCCCACCTCGATGCAATGTATTTTTTACAAAGATGAAAAAAAATAAAATAAATTGTAAATCTGTTGAATAGTATGTTTCTTAAGAGAACCAGGTTGTATGCCTATTTTCAAGGTAGAATCCAACTGGGGCTATTGTTTTTACTAAATTGCTTCACGTCTAAGATTAACTCATTTTACTTCTTCTTGTCAAAAAAAGTCATCAAAAAATATAATAGCATTCTTAATTTATGTGTAAAACTTATTGGAATTTTGGCTAATAGTTGGGGCTTATTTTTTTTTTTTTCAATTTTGATTTCGGTGATTTAGGTTTATGAGGACAATAATAATCCCTAGATTAGTAATTATTATTATTTGTATATTAATGGAGTCAAACTCTTCACCAATTCAATTCGTTCTTGTAGAATAGCAGGGAGATTTTACTTGGTGTTGGTAACCGAAATTAACAGAGGTCCCCACATTTTTGTTCATTGTTTTGTATCTTTTTTTTTTTTTTTCCAATTTCGATTCCAGTGATTTAGATTCATTAGGACAATAATTCTTTCCTGTACTTATAATAATTATTTTTTGTATATTATGGAGTCAAAATCTTCACCAATTCAATTCACCCTTATTACCCTCCCTTTCTTGATTGTTTTGCTTTTAAATTAGGAAAATATAACGTTAGAATCAAGGTGTTAGAATCGTCTACCACCTCACTTAAAGTGGATGTAGTTTTAAACTTGCTCAGGATTTATTTGATAAAGAATGATGGCAAACGTTTAAGAAATAATAAAAAAATGGCTTGAACAAATAAGAAACAAGTTTTTATTGTTCACAGCAGTTGACGATAAAACAAACTATATTTTGCTACTCTTACACCTATTTAGTTTAAGTTAGCCTACTAAGAAAAAAAGACAAAGTGCCCTTGCAGGCCTTTTGTAGCGTCTTCTGCATAATTGCTCATTTGAATTTGTTCTTATGCGCTAAATCTCTTTCGATGGTAGTTATATTCGTATCTTCAAACTTCACCACGATCTCAAATTTGGCAACGTGTATCCTTATTTGATGGTTAATACCTTTATTTTAGGCTATGTAACTGGTTATGAATTATTTAAGACTATTTATTCATGCTTAAATTTATATTGTGTTATTTCTTGGCATATTTTAGTTACTAGGGTCCTTTAAGTAGTACAAACCAATAATTGTTAATTAAATTGTATACTGATTTCAATTTATTAACATGATTAATTAATTATCGATCAATATTTAGTCAATTACATTATTATTGGCCATGCATAATTGTGGGCCTACTTAGGTGCAATTCAAATATATTGGACTAGTCCCTCATCTTGTATTGTGCTATAGCAAATGGGACCAATAATTTGAAGGTGGTGTAAACAATGGCCTTCAAAAGCTAATTAAAAAGATTTTGGGCCTCTATAATCTCACCTAGGTTCCTTCCTTGAGACTCTTTTGCCAACGATGTTTCAAAAATTTACTCCCCTAACCAGTATGCTATACAATTTTGCCTTTTCCACACCTTTCATCCATCCTAGGGTAAAAGCACTTGCTTATTACAACCCTGCTATATCTTCAAAACGCTTAGAAGCTATCATCAATGACTACCAGGCCAGGACTCATTTTTTGAAATTGATAGTTTTGTTTCTGGGAGGAGTTATATGGGAGGTGTCATACCATCTTTTCGTACTTGGTGGGCTTCCAAGGCACTTGCCATTTTCCCTTCTACCATGGGAAATTTCCTTGATAAGCTGGGATTTATTTTCCTCTGGCGGGTAAACTCCCTTGTTCATTTTACATGTCCATTAGCATTTACCTTTTAAAAGTTGATATTTGCCTGACAGTCTTATAATCCTTTTTTCATATTTACAGATTTTGCCTCATCAAGCAGGAGGGGCGAAGAATATTCAGATTACGACTAGCTGGCTACAGAGAAGTCTCAATATGCAATCCTCCAAGGGCCAATCTTGACCAGATCCCTCGTTCTTTTGGATGCTCTTGCTTATTGGGTTTTGTAACTCATTTGGACATGGCTAATTCTGTAAATAGTCTCTTTTCTTTTCTCCACTTTCTGGTGCAACACTAGTCTTTCTAGGTTTTGTATTTTGTACGTTGGATTTTTCAGGTCTTTTGATTGTAACATGACTTTTATAGCCTTGGTATTAATGAATATCTTTCTAAACTTGAATGGTCCTTCCCAATTTGGATACTATTTCCAATATTTTATATTCTTTTGCTCCAATATTTAAAATAATTTTCCAAACTAGTTTTCCTTCCACAAAAAAATTAATCTTAAACTCTCTTATTTTAAGCCCTTTTAATCTTCTTTTTCTGAAATGTGATATGGTTAAGAATTCTATTTCGATTTCTTCTAAGTCATAAATTTCTGTCTATGGCTTCTAAGAAAGAAAGACCTAATTCTGCATGTCTTGCTATTCTTTGAGACTGTCTGTACATTTATCTTCATAGGAATGACAACATGGCCATAAACTAATTCATAAGCAATTTTGTTAATGCTATCGTTTTTAGGTTTGATAGGCCCATAACGCTTCTGTCAGAAATATATGCCATTTTTTGGGGTTAGCTTCTAATATGTTGGATGTAGCCATCTTTATGATTTTGTTAGTTGATTTAACATGTCCATTTGCCTATGCATAATATGAGATTGACTTCAATATTTTATCTCAAACCTTTCTAGGTAGTCTAAGACTTTAGCACCATTAAATTTGGTGGCTTGATCCACTATAATTGTCTTAAGGATTCAAAACTTGCTGAGGATATTTTCTCCTTGAGTGACTCCTTTTATTGGAATTGCTTCAGTCCACTTGGTTAATTAATCAATAATTACAAGCATATACCTATGTTATTGTAAAGAGTTTGGTATTATTTTATCAATAATGTATGTTTCCCAACCTCTAAAATGTTAAGGTTTGACGATCAATTGCAATTTATGAGCTAGCACCCTTTGAATATGCCAATGTATTTTGTATTTATGACATCCCTTAGTATAAGATTTGCAGTCTTTTCTTATGCTTGACCAATAATAATAATTGCTCTTAATTTGCCATATTATTTTATTACCAACTCGATGTAGGCAACATATTCCCTCACGAGCTTCACCCATAATTGCCATTGATTGGACTTGATTGAAGCATAACAAGAGTAAACCATCATTAGTTTTCCTAAATAACTCTTCTCTAGTTATTACATAATTTATTGCTCTACATTACATTTGGATCCTTTAGACAATTAATTATAGGAGTTCCCTAATCATCAACTAGTTTAATGTTCATGATTTCTAAGATTTGGTCTTCTTTTTCCCAAGATACAAGATAAGGTGACAACATTGGTAATACCCTAAGACTTGGTCCATTTTTAGACCAGATACAATTTGGCCCATTTGATTGGCTTCATTAATGTGTAATATACAACATGCTTGAATTGAATATCATTAATTTATTGTATCAATTCTTTAACCTTTTGAAACTACATAGCTAATATAGGGTGATAGCATTGGTAATACCCTAAGACTTGGTTGATCACCCATTGTAAATCACCATAAACATCCAAGTATTTGATGTTCAAATATATCACCAACTTTAAACCTATAATTAATGATTCATATTCTATTTGGTTGTTAGTTGTGACCTTGGTCTCATCTAATTAAAATGAAAACTAGAACATCTTTCCTTTCAAGGAAACCAAAATTAAACTTGTGCCAACACCATCCTTAGTCTTTGATCCAGCAAGCATTAACTTTCAGGTTTTTAGTCTGATACAATGTGTTTCAAAGACATCTTCTTCCAATAAGACACTTAGATTGTCTGCCAAGAAATCAACCAAGGCTTGCCCTTTTACTGATTTATGGGGCACGTATCGCTGGCTATATTCAGTTAATGCCAACTACCATTTGCCTTGTTTACCTCTCAATATAGGTCTAAACAATATAATATGATTATATTTATTTGTAGAATAACATATATTGTTGATGGTAACTTGTAATGCCCCTAGGTTTATTGTTGAAAAGTAGAGTATTAGGCATAGGTTATCTATTGTGTTGTGTAATGTTTAGGAAACTCCGAGATAAGTTTTCACATTTAAGTGTTGATATTATATGTAGCAATTGTACATATAAGCTTAGTATTGTTGTGTGGCATTTTATGTGTGTGAAAGTGTTAAGTGTGGAAATTATATAGTGTGAGTTTTGTGTATAAGGGTAGTATATGAATATATGCATGTATGCATGTATATTTTATGTGTATGGCTTTAGTACGTATAGAGTATGTGTATGTGTAAGTTGTATGTATAAAGTGAGGGTCGAAAGTCAACAATTGTAGACAGAAAACAGAGCATCTAATGGTCTGCCTATCGCTGACGAGCCGACGGATACATGGGTCCAGGGAATCAGATTTTTTCCCAAAATTTGAAATTTTTGAAGGGTTTTGTACTGCCCGACAGCTATCCAACAAGTGCCTACCGGCGGACAGGGGTTGAACACCCGACTCAAACCCATCACATAGTATATAAAACATATTGTTTTAATTTTTTGCCCTGGTTTAAGTGTCAAAAAGTAGCTTTTCTCCTCGTTCTCATCCATTCCAAAAATCTAGTATGAGAGAGAGTAGTTGGTGGTGACTTTCTAGCTTCGAGCTTATCGTTGAGTTTCATCTAGTTCGAGGACTCGTCTTTTGATTTTAAGTAGAGATTTGGATTCCTCTTTGCAAGATCATTCTTGAGGTAAGTCTCATTTCGTATCTCGTTCATTTATATCATCTTGGCTTCCATTCATTTGATGTATGTTGAAACAAAGTTATTTTTCTTGTTCCTCACCTAGTGTAGAACATCTTTATATATAGGTTCATGATGATCCAACTTGTTTCCTAGATCAAATTGTGGGGCAAAGTGAAGGCATGTTTGGGGCTTTTCTAATGCAAGGCCTTTGGTGTTTTCTAACTTGAAGTGAGGTACGAATAGTCTACATAATAACAGTATAAGCGTGAGTTCATATGTTGTACCTCAACGTGTAATATTTGTATTGGTTTATTTGTTTGCTTACGTGTTGTTTATATAATTTTTCATTTATTGTTTAAATTATGGAGCATGTGTAGGCGTAGAACATGATTTAAATTGATGCACATATCATATAATTATGTAAAAATGTGGCATTTTTAAAATGAAATTTGAAACGGGGGTTTGAAATGTGATGGTGAGGTTTTAAAAGCGATGTGTTGCGAGGTTTAAGATGATTTCAAAGTGATGTTTTAAATGCAATGGCATGGTTAAGGGGATATCTTTTTATGAGAGGTATGTGAAGAATGCATTGTCATGGAAAGAAAAGCATTATTGTTACAAATGCGTTATTGATTTAAAAGTGAAGTTTTCATAATAAATGCATTGTATTGCATTCATTACGTTGTTCCCTTTTGGATTTCCTTTCGGGACAAGTGTCAACTTATTTGTGAGGAAAATGAATTTAAAGAGAAGGATTGGTGCATTACCGTGAAAGTCGAAAAACCTGTGTAGGGAGTTACCATTGACTAACGTCACCATATGGGAGGTGGATCAATGAAGTTTATGATTGGCATCACTACATGGGAGACGGATCATAGTGTTGATTTAAAAGAGAAAGAGATACAAATCCCACTATATACTTTGATTCGTAGTCGGGGGTATTGGCGAGGGTAGTTGGTATGCGTGTATTGGCATAGCATTGCATCACATTCATACCTAATATACACATTGATATTATATTTGAGGCACCACATATCACATTTATCATATTATTTTGCAGTCTGACTCGTACATTTATTTTCGTATATTGTCTTCAAATTGTGATGCAGATGAGGACAGAAGCAAGAGCCATCCTTGAGATTGGATGTGCTTTGTTGTAGATATGTATTGAAGGATTACTTTTAATGTATTATTTTGTAGCCTCATGCATAGTTATTGTATTCATTTCGAGGCTTAGTGTTATTGTTGTAGCATTGTAGTAAATGTATCTTTTGCATATTACCGCTTATTGTAGCCTTAAGTGGCATCATGTATTTGGGCTAGAATATGATGTAATATGTTATATATGGTTGATCATTTTGCTTTTATGTTTAATGTAAACAAGGTGTTTATGTTTATTGTTGGTGTTGGCTTATGTACATTGATAGGCTATATGTATATTTTCTTTTGTGCGATCTGATATGAATGATGTAGAATGAGATGTGACGAATGTGACGTTTAGTGGTGTTTCCCATTTTCTTTTCTTTTCCTCAAATTATATATTTTTCTTTTGATTTTCTTTAAAAAGGAAAAACACTCATCCCCCGGGTTTTTGGGATTTAGGGTGTGACATGGTGTATTTGTATTTATCATTTAACCTTCTACTTAGGTAAAATATGGATTGCTCATGGCCCTGGTCATTGTCTTAGGCTAGTAAATTACAAGTCTTTGATCATTTGTAGATATATACAGTTTCAATGGTTTTCTATTTATAGGAGGCATCAAAGCTAGAGAAGTAGCTAAGTTCTCCTTAATCACATCAATGGGCTTCTTCCCACTCGAATTGTTTATCATATTTCAACCTTAGTAGTATTAAAAACGCAAGTGTTTTTCCAGGAAGGTTTAATATGAACCTTTTTAAGAAATTAACTTGTCTTAGAATTTTTTATATTTTTATTTTATTTTTATTTTTGTAGGAGGTTTAGCATATAATGTTGCATTAGTATTATTTTTTAAAATCTGAACTCTCTTTTTGTAGATAAGAAATCCTTAAAAGTTCCTAGCATAAATTCCAAATGCACACTAAAGTGGGTTCATTTTCAATTGATGCTTTCTCATTCTTTGTAAGGATTAACTTAGATGCTCAATATGTTCCTCCATTGTGAGCAATTTTATGATCCTATTATCTATGTAAAGTTCCATGTTCTTTCCTATTTGATTGTCGCACCCCCGAATCCCAAACCCCCGAGA
>MKEJ01088624.1:359-16215 GCA_001753735.1 Embelia ribes
ATACTTTAATAAAAAAATATTATTACAGGAAAAAATGGATCCAGCTCAAAAATTTAGTTTTATTAGATAAAAAATACAAAACAATCAAATTAAAAGTTGTTCAACAAAACATGTCAACTTTTAAACAAAAAGATTAAAAAAAATTGAGCTTAAAAAATGTAACTAAACAACCCCTAAATAACGGAATTATAACTTGGTAACAACTTTTTTTTTTTTTTTCATTTATTGGAAATTAACTTTTTTTTTAAAAAATAATTTTGTCTTTTTACGAAAGTTTAATCATTGCAAAATAAAAAGAATTTACACCATTCCTCTTTCTAATTATTAAAAATAACATTTGGTCAAATATTTATAATTGTTCACTTGCTTATTAATCTTCATTTCAAATTCAAATTTGAAATTAACTAAAACTATGTATTGACTAAATAATTTATTATTTATGTACAGATTAAATAATAATATTATGTATAAGAAAACAATTATTGTTTATATATTCGCTAATGTAGTATGAGTTTATCAAATATTCAAGTCAATGATATTTTCATAAATTTTGATAGATTAATAACAAGTTACATCTACATATTTGAAAGACATAAATAGCTCGAGCCTCTTTCAGCCAAGCGCAAATATAAAAATAGAGCTCATCCTATAAAACAAATCGAATCAAAACAAACCATTGTTACTAGAAAATATGTTTCCGGTCACACTTCCACGAAAATGCGATTTGAAAATGGGGACGAAATGTTGGTGCAATTACGAAGGAAACGAATAGGAAAAATATAGAATATTTATCGGAAATTAAAATAATACACACAGGAAATACATGGGAGACGATTAGTAAATATTAAAGATGCTAGTAGGAAACATATTGGAAATTTGACGAGTAAATATTCATACGAAATTAAATAAAAATATAGTGAAATGTAATATTTTTAGTACTTGTATGCTAAAATAATTTTTTTAATATATTTTCTTTTAAATTATGAGTAATATATTTATAAAAAATATCAAATATAAATATAAAAGTTCACGTATAATGGATATTCATAAATTTGAAAAATATTTTTCAATACTAGACTCAAAACCCACATATATTTTCTCTATGTTTCCTACATATTTTACAATCGTATCCGATAAGATTTATAATCGTTTCCCCATTTTTCTATTTTTCCTATATTTTTAGACCGCATTTTTCAATTCCAATTTTCTTGATTATTTGTAACGCCCCAGAATTTCACATCATATCTCGAACACGTTACTCACACAACATCGCATATAATGGAAATAAATAAATTGTAATTAACATAATTTTCAATAATAAAAGGCAAAACTCTCTAATAAACTTTTTTTTTTCCAACATCAGATAACATATTATGTCGCTAAAACAATTGTCCAATTTATTTGAAAATACTAAAATCTCGTAACTAGCACCGTCTTGGCTCGACGAGCTACAATTTTTTAAATAAATGAAACATTAGTATTGAAACACAAATATAAAATATAGCTAGTATCCACATACTCGAATAAGCTCCACTAACTCTAATATTGGATGTGAACCCCACCTGTTCCCGCGCCCTGATTGGGATACAAAACAAGCCAAATAGACGGTTAGTAAAGTAACAAGAAAATATATGCTTGTGAATATAAACAATTAAAGCACAACAACATATATCTCATAACATCTATTCGAGAAGAGTAATGAATGAAAATACCTATTTAATAACACCACAATTATTCTCTTTTACAATACTTGGTTCTCATGCTTTTACACTTTAACACCATATTTTAACACACACACTCTGCGGGTTCTGCCTTTCCCATAACTTTATGTGTAAAGATTTAGAGGGCAAGTCATTACACCCTGAACACGCACATTATCAGTTTAAAGGGTCAGTACTCACACCCTCTAAATGTAAAACTCAGTTTATTCACTTCAATAAGAATGTCCCGTTTAGAGGATCACTCTTCGCACCCTCTAAACGTTGAACTCAATTTATTTGCTCAATTCAAATGTTCTCGTTATGGTTCCTTCTTTTAAATATAAATCCACTCAATTTTCCCAATTTTCACTATTCATAATAGTACACATTTTTTTTTACCACGCATTAGGGCACAAAAGCACATAATCACAACTCATGAATACAATCACACAAAAACTTATGGTTCTAATCATAAATACTTTAAATTCTAACTACACCTAAGATTGAATGCGCGACTTTACAAATAAACTCAGAGAAAGTTCTAACGATTTTCGCCAGAGGGCTCGCTGTATTTGCAATCACCTACGAGAAATTTACGAGAAATCAATCACTAATTGTATATAAAAACGCTAATAAATCATCTAATTGCTATATGGTGGATTAGGGTTTTAAACTATAGGTACAAACTCTTTGAATCTCTTATCTCACGTTAAAGATAACGAATAGTAGAACTTGAATCCGCTGTTGGATTCGAAAACGAAGTGAAATCCTATATGTTTTTGATAATTTACCCCCAGTATTTCGCCCATCCTTCTCTCTATTCATTTATTAAGAAATGCGTTTAACTCATCCCACACATGAAAATATAACATTCTAAACTTTAACAGTTCAATCGATCGAACCAATACTTAGATCGATCTAACTCAACCGAACTTCACTAGTCAAATTTTTAACAGTTCGATCGATTCAACCATTACTTGGATAGATCGAACGTCACCGGTCAAATTTTCAACTCTACACTTCGAATTAGCTTCTGGTCAAAACACAAAAGTTTTAATTAATTGAAATAGCTTTCCGTCGGTAGTTTATAGGCCTAAATTGGACTCACGGATT
Organism: Embelia ribes; assembly: GCA_001753735.1. Taxonomy (NCBI): domain Eukaryota; kingdom Viridiplantae; phylum Streptophyta; class Magnoliopsida; order Ericales; family Primulaceae; genus Embelia; species Embelia ribes. Next base: position 3,173 of record MKEJ01088624.1, read on the forward strand.
AGGAATTATGCCAAAAATACTAAATTGATGTTCATAAAGTATTATTCACATAATTATTTCACTTCGTTTGAAATTCCAAACCCATCATGCATCTCCTCAACACTCGTCACATTATTAAATGTAACGTTTCACGTTTATTGTCTTAAAAAAATTAGTTAGGCCTTACACTATTCCTGCTTTCGCTTCCAAATTCGGCAACTATGGTTTTAATAGAAAAATTTACTATTCACACATTTTTCTATTATTTTTTTTTTTACAAAAATATTTAAATTTTAGTTAATATTTATTAATATATATATATATATATATATATATATATTTTATTACATGATATATAATCATTATAATAATATTTTACAAAATTTTAAAAAAATTGGTGCATGCAATTTCAAAAATATGAATTTTAAGTGGAAGAAATGAAATATAATAACTTTAAGTAAATAATCTGACAAAGTAATAAAATATAGATTATAATTTAAAAAAAATACTAAATACATAAAAATTAACAAATTTCCTAAATTATAATTTGTCTTGCATGATATAAGTCTAGATCTTTTGGCACTTTTCTCGTTAATTTTTTTTAATTTTCTAAAAAGATAATTAATTAAATAGAACCAACATTGAATAGTTATCTCGATGCTAAATCTTCTATTCCATCATAATACCACCAATTTTAGACATTATAGTAAGTCATTTAAATTTAAGTGATACGAATAATTAAGAATTCTTTTACAAAATAATGATAATTTATTTTCAGTAATATAAATAGTAAATTAATTGATCATTATTAGATTAAAAAAATATTTTCATAAGAGTTACAATTCAATTAAATTTATTTTTATTGAAATATAAGTGCCGAAAAAACTAATTAGTGAAAAAATTGATATAAAAATAAATAATACAAATCAATTAAAGTCACTTTTTATTGAATTTTAAATATTTAATTTTTATTTAAAATTATAAATTTTTTATTTTAATAGTTTGCCTTTATTTTAATATTAATTCCATGAATAAAAATAATAATATAATTTATTATAGACTGAACAACATTGGCAAAATGATCCAAAAAGATATATACGATGATATAATAGAATTTTAAATATAAAATTAATAAAAATTAAAATTTTGTAACCAAGCATTTATATTTAATTATAAATAAATGGTCCCATCGGCCCCTTGCCACGCGGCCCCTCTTTACTTTTCTTTCATTTAAGTTGAAAGTCATACAATACTTTTTTTTTGGTAATAATTATTTGTTGAAAGATCTTTCTAGAAGAAACAGGCATATCTACAGACTTCTAGGACTATTAGGTTAAATAAATAAAACACAAACTTAATATAAAAACTCTCTCAAATCCCATACAAACCCTAGTCTCTCTCTCTCTCTCTCTCTCTCTCTCTCTGGGGAATCCCTTGACGTACACATATACCATCATCAAATTGCAATAGAGCCTACCATCGCCATCTCAAAAGGTACGATCATGCAACTCCTAAGTATTTCTCTCTCTACAGCTTTCAGATCTGTCGATTTCTCTCTCTAGATTCATCCTCGCCGTTGGTAGGTTCACTGTTGAATTGGTCTACTCAATCGATTATATAATTTAGGTTAGAACATATTAGCTGTTTTCGCCTAGGCGGATCCAAAATTAGGATATTAATGTTTTATATAAAGTTTTAGGAGTTAAAATCTACATTAAAAAAAAAAAAAAAAAAAAAAAAAATTACACTAAAAATTAAGATATTGGGTTGATTTTTTAAAATTACGAGTGGCTATATCCCCCGTAGCTTATTCATAGGTTCGTCCCTATAATCGCCCTCCTAAATTTTGATCTTTATAAAATAAGAGGCTGCATTAGATTGCCCACGCCAACCTCTATACTTAGACAACTTCGATGAACTTTGGATGAACGCTACCCCTAGTTCCAGGGGATCACTGTGGCAAATTCCTAAAATTAGATGATTAAATTAGGGATTGAATAACGTTTGATACGCTGGTCTTGAATTGAATTTCTAAAAATTTGGACTCAAGGCTCTTTTAGGGGCAATGGTGTGAGTACCTTAGTGCTTACTGGGGTCGTTGTGTAGTTTTATTTTGTAGCAGATCTACTTGATGATAACATTGTGAACTCTAGCAAATTATATTCTGCTTCTGATATTTTGTGTGATTTTCTAGTTTTGTAGTGTAGCGAATGTGGAAATAGTTGCAGGAGTTTGTTTACTTATTCTTTGTTTTGGCTCATAGGAGGAATCTTGTTGAGATTAAATGTGTGAACGTATTTGTCTTGATAATGGTAAGATTAGTTGGTTTAGCTATTTTGATTAAATGATTTTGCGGGTAGTTGTTTAGATCGATCTTGTTGAAGATCTGCCTGATGATGGCAATGTGAGCTCAAGCAAATTATATTATGCTTCTGGTATATTTTTTAGTGATTGTCTAGCTATGTGGTGGAATGATTGTGGAAAATCTTTCCAGGAATTCCTTCGCTTATTTTTTGTTGATTTATGGTTTGAGAGGAATATTACAGAGCACGAAAGCGGATAAATGTCTACTGTATGTATCTCAACCTGTTCAGCAAGGCCCATTTGTGATTGCTTTTTGACAATTTCTTCTTTTTTCCTCCTTGGAAGTTGTAGCCCGTGCAGCTTGGTAAAGGTTAAAATACGTGCTGAGCTTCAAAAGTTCTTTAAAGATGCTTTTGGAAGCAGCCTTGGGTGTGTTTTTAAAAGTTGATTATGCTTTTTCTATCAAGTAGTAATCTTAAAATTACTTGTTGCATTCCCATTACATGGTTACCTTTGACAGTATGCAATAAAATCTCACATTGCCAAACTTTGCACAGTTTCCAAAGCAACTTTCAAAATTTATAAATCAAATCCTCTATTCCACTCACTTTTGCAATTAAAAGTTGATTGACAAACGATTTTTGTAAATTACCAACATTACCAATCTAAGACATAATTGAGCTGTAAGGTCATATGTTTACTAGAAAAGTTTGACCTTTCTGTGTATAGAATTATCAGTGAGTGATGTAAAAGTACAACTTCAACTTTGTATACTATGTGCTGAATGAGTGTTGTATGAGTAATCAGCATTTAATGAACAAAATTTGTTCGCCTTGCAGGAAAGAGATATTTTCTCCTTGGTAGAGTGATTTGTGTGTTGAAAAGAACTACTCTTCAATCATGAGTGTGGTGGGTTTTGATTTTGGGAATGAGAGTGGTGTTGTTGCTGTTGCGAGGCAAAGGGGTATAGATGTTGTACTCAATGATGAGTCGAAGCGTGAAACTCCAGCTATTGTATGCTTTGGTGAGAAACAGAGGTTCCTTGGAACCGCTGGGGCTGCATCAAGTATGATGAATCCAAAGAATACAATTTCACAGATAAAGAGGTTGATCGGGCGCCCGTTTTCAGATCCAGAATTGCAACGGGATCTCAAGGCATTACCTTTTACTGTAACTGAAGGGCCTGATGGATACCCTTTGATTCATGCAATATATTTAGGGGAAACAAGGACTTTCACGCCTACCCAGGTACTGGGAATGGTGTTCTCAGATTTGAAGATCATAGCGGAGAAGAACTTGAAGGCTGCAGTTGTAGATTGCTGTATAGGGATACCTATTTACTTTACTGATCTTCAAAGAAGAGCTGTTCTGGATGCTGCTACAATAGCAGGCTTGCATCCTCTTCGATTGTTTCATGAAACTACTGCCACTGCACTGGCATATGGAATTTACAAAACAGATTTACCTGAAAATGACCAACTGAATGTTGCTTTTGTCGACATTGGGCATGCTAGTATGCAGGTTTGTATTGCCGGTTTCAAGAAAGGCCAGCTCAAGATCTTGGCCCATTCATTTGATCGTTCTTTAGGTGGAAGAGATTTCGACGAAACTTTGTTCCAGCACTTTGCTGCTAAGTTCAAGGATGAGTATAAGATTGATGTGTACCAGAATGCCAGGGCCTGCCTCCGGCTTCGCACTGCTTGTGAAAAGTTAAAGAAAATCCTCAGTGCAAATCCCGAAGCACCTCTCAACATAGAATGTTTGATGGAAGAGAAGGATGTGAGGGGTTTCATCAAGAGAGAAGAATTTGAGCAAATCAGCATTCCAATATTAGAACGTGTGAGGAGGCCACTGGAGAAGGCTCTTTTAGAAGCTGGACTCACAGTTGAGAACATTCATTCGGTGGAGGTTGTTGGTTCGGGTTCTCGTGTGCCTGCTATTATGAGGATATTGATAGAGTTCTTTGGTAAAGAACCAAGGCGCACAATGAATGCTAGTGAATGTGTTGCTAAAGGTTGTGCTCTGCAGTGTGCTATTCTGAGCCCCACATTTAAAGTGAGGGAGTTCCAGGTAAAATTGCTCTCCTTATTGTAGTAGCTGCTTTTATTGTGGCGTTTGTATGCCACACTCGTCCTTTCCCATCCCATGGTTCTTTTATGACACCGATGATTGATGAGTCCCCTTGTTTTTCTTTCAAGGTCAATGAGAGCTTCCCATTTCCTATCGCTTTGTCATGGAAAGGTGCTGCCACCGATGCTCAGAATGGAGGTTCTGAAAATCAACAAAGCACAATTGTTTTCCCTAAGGGAAATCCAATTCCTAGTATCAAGGCTTTGACATTTTATAGATCGGGAACTTTCTCAATTGATGTTCAATATGCTGATGTCTCCGAATTGCAGGCTCCGGCCAAGATTAGCACTTACACGGTAGTGATCCCTGAACGGTTTGTGATACAGGCCATGTTTCCTTGTCTTCAATTTATGTATCCTTGACTTGGTTTTCATGATCTTGTGCAGATTGGTCCTTTCCAAACAACAAAGGGTGAACGTGCAAAGCTGAAGGTAAAGGCTCGCCTAAATTTGCATGGGATTGTATCGGTGGATTCTGCAACTGTAAGTGTCACAACCAGTTTGTATTTTAGTTTTTTCCTCTAGTAAGTTGTATTTTATTCTTCAAATGTTTCATCACGAGAGAACATGGTTTTGATGTTTATATCAGCTGTTAGAAGAGGAGGAGGTTGAAGTTCCAGTTGTTAAGGAGCCTGAGAGTAAGATGGATACAGATGAAGCTCCACCTGCCCCTGAGGCTGATGTAAATATGGATGATGCTAAACCAGATGCCTCTGCGGGTGAGAATGGCATCCCTGAGTCGGGAGAGAAGCCTGTCCAAATGGAAACAGATGCCAAGGTTAGAATGAACATTGTTAGCTATCTTGCATTCGGTGTTTTGTATGTTGTATTTTTCGTATTTTTAGCTGCTAAATAATGGAAGCTCGAGCCTTATGAATTTATCTATGGACATGCACGTTTCTCTAATTCTGACACCGTGGTTCAAACTTCTTTGGTATGTAAAATGATGCTTGAGTGTAAAATTCCCTTTTTAATTTAGGCTTAGTACCAGACGTGGTTTTTTGTCAATTATCACAAATAAATTTTCAGGTTACTCTTTCCGTGTTTGTGTAGAGAGTAACAACCTTAACACTTTGTAATTTTATTGTCAGTCACTGAGGTTTCAAGATGATCTGATATGTATATGCTGACTCATATACTTGTCACTTAGAGTGTTGTCATCTGTCTGCTTTTTGCAGACCAATGCTGAGAGTGATTAAGTTTTTAATTGGACTTCTGTTTGTCATTTTCTAGGCTGATGCTCCGAAGAAAAAGGTGAAGAAAACTAATGTTCCTGTGTCTGAGATTGTGTACGGAGGAATGGCCCCTTTGGATGTGCAGAAGGCGGTGGAGAAGGAGTTTGAAATGGCTTTGCAGGACCGAGTGATGGAAGAAACCAAGGAAAAGAAGAATGCTGTCGAGGCATATGTTTATGATATGAGAAACAAGGTACAGATTGGACCTCTGCTAAAAGATATCTTGTACAACGTTGAAATTTTTTAACTCAACCTGTCGTTCCCTATTTTCCAGCTTTACGACAAGTATCAGGAATTTGTCACTGAGCCAGAGAGGGAAGAGCTTTCTGCTAAGCTCCAGATAACAGAAGACTGGTTGTATGAAGATGGTGAAGATGAAACTAAAGGTGTCTACATCGCCAAGCTGGAGGAGCTCAAGAAGGTTGGTTGTGCTGTTGTTTTTTGTTTCCGTTTTTTTGTTTTTGCTTGCAACTGACAATTTTAGAAATTTGCAGCAAGGTGATCCCATTGAGGAACGGTACAAAGAACACACAGAACGAGGCTCAGTGATCGATCAACTTATTTATTGTATCAACAGTTATAGGGAAGTTGCAATGTTAAGTGATCCCAAGTTTGATCACATTGACATTGCAGAGAAGCAAAAGGTACGAGGTTCCACATCTCTATCTGCATCTCGTATGTATATAGGTGTAAGTTCAATTTTTTGATCATATCTTCACTATATTGATTTCATCTTGGTTTTATGGTAGGTCCTCAATGAATGCGTCGAAGCAGAAGCTTGGTTGAGGGAGAAAAGGCAGCAACAAGACCCGCTGCCTAAATATGTAACTCCAGTCCTCTTGTCAGCTGATATTAGAAAGAAGGCGGAAGCTCTTGATAGGTATTATATATCTTTTTTCGATATCTCTTCCAAGCCCTTCAAGTTAACTATCCATCTCATCTTTGCTTATTTATCATTTAGTGAAGATTTATGTTCACTTGGTAGTAATTGTGGGAACCCTAATCCCTTATGCCTAAAGCAGTTAGCTGAAATTAATGGAGTTTAATGCTGCAAGTGTTTACCTATGGAAGTAGTTAGAGGTTCACCCCAAAAACATGCTTTCTTTGTACCCTTTCATGTTTTCATATTTTTTTGTAGTATGATTGAGAATTTGAGATGGTCATTTCTCTACTATGAGAAAGAGAAAGAGTCTATCCATACTTCTGTTTCATGGTACTGAACTATGCAAGTAAGGAGACTTCTTTCTCATGCACCCGATTATAGTGTCAGCTGATGATTTCAACATTGTTTTTGCAGGTTCTGTAGGCCGATAATGACAAAACCTAAACCTAAACCAGCCACACCTGAACCAGCTTCACCGCCCCCTTCTCAAGGAACTCAAAATTCCGATCCTGGCGCAAATGAGAATGCTGGATCTGAGGTGCCACCTACAGGTGGAGAGCCAATGGAAACAGAAAAGACAGACTCATCGCCAGGTGCTGCATAAATTAGTCGACCTCCTTTACTTCAATTCATCCTGGAAAACTGGTTTGGTTCAGCATTTTTAGCTGTTGAACATGGCAAATTTTTGTGGCGTCATCTAAGACCGTGGTGTGCTTTAATTGTTTGACTCGTAAAGCCAACTCACGTATTTGGTTGGTGGTTGCATCATAATTTATTCGATTTTAGTCTTCCGAATCTAGTTTCAAATGGGTTTGTAAGAGAAGCAATCTGAGTGTCCAATTCCTCCTCTATGATCTATATACTACTTTAAGGGGCTTGCAAGTCTCCAAACATGTCTTGTACCAATTTTGGGGTTTCATTGAAACTTCATTTCCTCCTTTGAGGTCATTGCTTCTTTTAGTTCTGCTGGTTCTTATTACATGTCTTATATTTGTCCCGCTATTTTCGGTTGCGTTAAGTTGGTACTGTGGTTTTCATTTGTAGAACAAATTGCATGCAAATGTTTATGCGAATGAAATTATGCATTTTGGGATTCCACATTTCCTCTTGGACTAATATACGCTCATTCCACGTGATTAAGTTGCGATGCATGGAGTCGGTCAATTGTGCTTTAACTTAAAATCAAAATTGTGGATGAACATTGAGCACGAATCCTTAAGTTTAAGCGCTATTGTTAACCCCGTATGGCCGCATTTGCGTGATTGGATATATTGTTAGGTTCTCTAAAATTTAATTCAAAACATTTAGGGCAACTTATTCGGGGGACTGTTTGAGGGTTGCCCTTGCAAACATGCGCATCTATCCATTAAAGCCTTGAAGGTGGAAACTAAGAGTATTTGCTTAGCCAAACGAATGTCTACATTGTTTTTTCTCATATGAATGTATTTCTTGAGAAGCTGCGGATGTTATACTGATGCCGTTGGAAGAATGTCTCTTAAGAAGCTGTATTTGTCATACTGGCACCGTCGCAAATGGAAGCATAGGTATATCCTCGTCCTCACCAACATCAAAATAGCTACGTCGAGAAAAAATACAATAGAATGGACAGCCAGGACACCCCCGAGTTCAAGGAACAATAGTTTACAAAGTATCGAACTTGGTGATTGAATATTGCGCATAATTATCCAGGTGGTTAAACTGTAAAAATGAACTTTGCAAAGGAACTACAAAATATTTCTGCTTTTTATAAAAAGTTGAATTTAGATAACTCGCAGAAAATCCATCCTCATCTTGTCCAACTCCGTCAACTGATTCCTGTTCGATCTTCTCATACATCTAGCAAAATTTATCAATATAGAATCTGTAAGAAATCTAACGGAAGCCCAAAGGTCTTTGTCGTCATCATTACCACCCCACCAGATCCTGAATTGCAAGAACTAACTCCCAACTCTTCGGTACCATTAGCAAGCTTCAAGTACGCTTTAGGGTTCATAAATATGTACTCCCCTGAGTCCGTTCCACGCGAGAGGCTTTGTCTCGGTGGAAAAGCGGGCATTCAAAAGTCTATTCTCGTAAAATACACCAATTGGGTCCTTTTCGTACTTTTTTTCTCGACGTATCCGGACTGTTCATACATTGTGCTTTCGTCCTCTCAATTTTCAATTCCTGAGATACGTCTTCAGCAACCTCTTGCCACTCTTCAGTTAGAAGGCCCTTTCTCCCCCTTTCAAGAAACTTTTCACCCCAAGCTTTTAAAAGAAAAAAAGTCTCATGCTTGGTCCACAATCAAGTGTGCTAGGCCCTTGCTTTGAAGTAGATGGAGCAAACTCAAAACTCCGTAGCAAGCTCTTTAGTTTTCGTTTCTTTCGGTGCCTTACCGACTCATCCTCATGCTAACCCCACTCGGTTTGTCCTCGTATTCGTCCTCGTCACTCTCACCATCCGTTTCCTCATCTAGATTTCTCACTTTCATTCAACTGTCTAGTACCACGGTGCTTATCATCATCATCATCATCTTCTTCTATATACTTGTCGTCATACGCACAAAAGTGATTGTCACAGTACAAATTAGATGTGTATCTACCTCCATCCTCGTCTGTTCCAATTTAAGCAGCCTCAAAACCAATAAATTCCACAGAGGCTCGTTTTCGCTCGTGTTCACTAGTAACTAGAACTCGAAATTTCCTCAAGTTTCATGGCTAAATTGTTATTGAAACAAACTTCTCCAAGTGAATTATACTTGGTGGGCAAAAGAGTAACATCTTGATCCCCAAAAAAGAAAATAAAAGTTTATTTCTGTAAAATCAATTGAGAAGGAAAAAAGGGAACAAATCAAGTTTACACCTGATTGGAACATCAAGTATTAGAACAATACAAAATTTAAAGTTCAACAATCATAACTGTAAGACCCAGTTTAGATTGTTGTTTGATTGCTGTTGGATAGCTGCTTTTTTCTCATGAAAATTATGGTGTTTGGCAAAGGTTAAAAACTTATTATTTAAAATTCACTGGTAGCATTTCTAGGGATGCTTTTATAAATAGATCACGATGCTTTTAAAAATTTATTCTGTTTTTTTATTATTAAATTAATTGCAAGAACAAACTCAAAATTATCTATGTTCTTAATATATATTATTTATTTATTTATTTAAACAAAAGAATAATACTTTATTACCAACCCAAAGTGAAGCCCAAGCTAAAAGAGGGGAGAGTAAAATTCGAGTTTCCGAACCCAAAATTTGGATACCTGATCCGAATTTCCCGAAATTCGAATTTAGGTTCGGGTTTTTTTTCTTTCAAAAATTCAGGTAATTCGGTTCGGGTTCGGGTAATTACCCGAATAATAAAACGACATCATTTTATATTATATTATATATATATATATATATATATATAAGAAACGTCGTCGTTTTATTTATATAATTCGGATTCGGTTCGGGTAATTCAGGTTCAGATTTTAGTCTAATTCGTGTTCGGTTCAGGTTCGGGTGTCTTATTTTTATTTCGGGTTCGAGAATCTCGTTTTTTTTTTTCCGAATAATTCGGGTGCAGATAATTCATGTCGGATATACCCGAATACTCACCCCTAAGCTTAAAAATACAGTGACTTCAACAAACTTAAACAGCAGAAACAACAAAACAAGAAAATATCAATAAAATCTCCAATTAGGAATACCCAAGGTATCCAATAACCAACACTTTTGACAGCCCCTTATTTGGCAAGAAGATCTGCAATAGAATTGCCTTCTCTAAAAGTATGTTGCAAAGCTATGTCTAACACCTCAGAGAAATTTGCGTAAGAGACCAAGGAGGAGTTTCTTAATATATTTTTAAATTCTTTTTCTGCAATATATATTATTTTTCCCAACATCACATTACTTCTTAGAGTTGTTTTTAAAATTTATTTACTAAGGACTAATATTAAAGCCGCTTATAAAATGAGCTATAATCAGCGGATATTGAAAATCAATAGCATTAAATAAACTAAGATTAAGTAATAGAATAAAAAATAATAATAATAATGTCAAAGACCCAACAATTATAACTCTAAATCCAATGTGATATTAAGTAAGAGAATAAAAAATAATAATCATAATATCAAAGACCCAACAATCATAACTCTAAATCCAATGTGATATGGGAAGGAGCCAAAATTTTGCTAAAATCGCTATGGTTACCCTCGTAACTTTTAAAAAAAATCTACTAATTATTCTATAATTTATTGTGAAAAATAAAATAAAATTATACGTGATTTTACCAACTTAAATAATAATTTACAACATTCAAGCATTCCCATTTTCAAATGCAAAATTAGCCCCTGGTGCAAGATAAAAATAAAATTAAACTAAGAATTGCAATAGTTTCTACCTTCGTTGCCATATTGAGGGATTGTGCGCCGTTGATTGGGTTAGAAATCAACGGTGGAGATTGAAAAACGAAAGCTGGGGAAAAACGACCACAGTGGGAGTCGAACCCACGACCTTTTGATCCGAAGTCAAACGCGCTAATCCACTGCGCTATGCGGTCTTCTTGTTTCCTTTTTCCAATATCTATAACGTATTCTCAACTATTTTAGTTTCTATTGCGACCTTGGGAATAATAAGCCGATTACTCAAACAAATTTCCAGCGTTTCGATTTTTATACAAAATAAAAATGAATCATACTAGATTTTAAAAAATTATTTTTATGCATAAAAAATATAATAAATTAAAAAAATATTTTTCTAATATACTGTTGTATTTGTGTAATTTTGGTATGAAAATTTTATTTTTTAAATATAAAAATTATAAATATTAGTTTTTTCTATTGTGAAAGTAATTGTAGTGCTTTATGAAGTGTTTTCTTTTCATCAAAGATAGTAGTGTTTTAGGAATTTTTCGTTGATAGAACCAACTTTTAAACCATCTTGTGTAGACTTCAATCACCAAGTAGTCCAATTTCTGCATATCCCGCCTCATATCTTTCTTTAAGAAGTTGTTGCAATGACTTCTTCTTTCCCCTATTCTCTCTTATCTTGGGAACTTCGTCATCTTCATAAAGTATGTTCCATTGATCATGCAGATAATCCTTGCAGTTGCAGAAGTCAAAGGAGCAGTGACCGTGCTTACTTATCTCATAAATCTGTTTGCCTTGCTCGAAAGAATGTATGAGAACACCTTTCAAGAGAGAGGATCCGTTAGGAGAAGATGGTTATTTTGGCGGATGTTCTTCCTTACCTTTAGCTTATTCCTTAGTCCCATTTACTTTACGATTATTTTGATAGCGACGTGAAACTCTCCTCATTTTTTTTCTAGTCAAGATCATCTATCCTCTTCGTCTTTGGGTTATGAGTCTGACGAGAGCTGACTTGCTTCTAAGGGTAGCACTGAATCTTCAGAAGTATCTACTATGACTTCTACAGGTGGGAAGGATCCAAACTGGATCATGAACGTCCTTAATATTGATGTCTGCTCGAATATGAAGTGCGTTGCAGCTACGTCATCTTCTTCCAGTAGTATTTTTCTTTGGGCTGCCAATTGGACGATCTTTTCTTTCAACACAAAGCAATGTTCTATCGGATAACTGACCAAATGATGAAATCCGCACAAGTTTGGGTCATTTACCCTTTCTGCCTCTTCGGACCGTTTTATTTACAGAAGCTTAATAAGCTTAAGGACCAACAACTCCTCAAGCATCCGTGAAACCTCAATGTTGGGGAAAAGGTACTCCTTCTATTATATCTCCCTGAGAGTTAGCCGTTGCTTTTCATTTCCTTGATTAAGTCCCTTTTCTTGACTTCATTTTTCTTTGAGCTTGTAATAATATTGAGTGATGGAGTAACTAGTGACTTTGTTGAAGTAAACAATGTATCCTTTTTCTCAGTCTCCATAATTGTTTTCACCTACTTCTTAACCTCATGCCTCGGGGCACCTCTTTGAGCATATATCATGGGTATGTCTTGACCTCCACTAGTAGCAATAACAACTTCCATATCGTGAGCTTTTGATGCCAAGTCTTCAAAGATGCGCAGTTTCATTCCTCGAAGGATGTATTGTAACCCCCAATGCATGCCCTGAATACACATTTCAATCTCGAAAGTTTTGCATAATCGATCTTTGTAGTTGAGGCTTAATCTTCTCTACATATTGATGTATTCAACGACTAGTTCGTCCTTCCTTTGGCGAGAATGAGTAAGCTCAAGAAGGCTTATTGTGCATCGAGTGCTGTAGAAGCGATTAAGAAATTCCAGCTCAAGCTGCTCCCAACCAGTCAAAGGCATTACCTTTAAGTATCCGTACAAACAACTTCGATCTCCATCCGTCCCAGCATTGTTGCAGGTTCCATGAAATATCAACATATTGCTTGGGGTTCCCCTTACCATCAAATTGTTGAAACTTTGGAGGTCGGCACCTGATCATGTCAGAAATATGCGACAGATAACCTAGCAAGTATACTAGGGACGAAGTAATAAATCCGGAAAATCCGGGTGTCGAACTCAAGGATTCTACTAAATCACAGATTATCTAATTACT
>MKEJ01088633.1:0-13171 GCA_001753735.1 Embelia ribes
TTGTGGACATTGCTGTAGTCTTTTGGACATGTACTGCAATTGGATGGTTTTTAGATTTTATGCAGTTATGCTGTCGAATTTTCTTTAATTGTATTGGTGATTGGAATATTGTATGGTTAGTTGTTGTATGATTGGGTGTTTTGTGGTTGTAATTCACATCGCAACCTCGGGTCCCGGGTGCTTGGGATTCGGGGGCGCGACAAGTAGGCTTCATTTATCTACTTTATGGATCTAAAGGCATGAACTACTTATATGCTATATATGTTTATGATTTTTTTTTATCATTCACATGTACTTTGATGTTTATATATGACATAGTATCATATTTATTATTTTGTTGATTTCTGACCCGTATATTATTTTTCTATGCATTTTTGTTCATAATTTGTTTTACAGGTTCAAGGTTAGACTCGGGACATGTATAGTATTTGGAGGCTCAGAGGACTTTACATTTATTGTATGGAGATGATGATGCCTTATGTAGACAAGGCTTGGAGGCTGTATATATTTCCTTTCTTTATTTTTTACGAGCTCATAGCTTGAAGTATAAGTACGCAACTTGGAAGGTTGCCTTTAACTTTGTCATATGTTGTAGTATTATATTGTAAACTATTGTACATTTATGTTTAAATGATGTAGTTAGGAAGTTGGATGATTATTGTATTCATTACTATTCTTTTATCTCGTGTCCCTAGGTTTATAGGGATTTGGGGCACGACAGCTAACCGAGTTACGGAGCCTCAGTAGCTTATGGGTAGAGTCTATGATAGGGGCCATGAGCATAGGTGTGTTGTATATTTTCTCATGTGTTAGTGGCATGTGTTGTGGTGTCGTATGAGTAATATATGGTAGATATTGTGTGGGGTGTATGTTGTGAAAGTGTTGACTATGTAGTAGTGTGTATTGTAGTGTTGCAAGTGTAGCATGTTGTAGATTGTATGGAGTTTAGTTACTTACTCTCATGTTTTTCTTTGGTGTTGTTGGTAATGTGAGGTTTGTGATGATGTGATGGGTTAATTTCTTGGTGGTGAGATGGATTATATTTTTGCGGTGTATGAATTATTGTAGATATATCAATGAGGTGACATTTTCTTTATTTGGGACTTACATGCAGTAGAAGAAGTTGCCTTGTTATTTCAAACAATTAGTAATGAGCAATCGAGTTGGTTCTGTATTGGTGATGTAAATGCTTGGTGTGATGTAATAGAGTTACTCTTTTTTTTTTTAACCTAGGGAATCTTGTGATGTGCATTACGTGGCATAGTATAGACACATTATGTGGAGGTGCTTTGATATTGATACTTTCAGAGGTGATGTCTATCTATGGTTGCCTAGAAGTTTATATTGGTATGGTCTTGGCGATGTATTCTAGCAAGAGATTTGAGATGTTTCTAGGTTTTGCTGATTGTCGTTGTATATGTGTTTGTGGTACCCTCTAAGTTATTCTCTTTTATGAGATGTATGTATATTTAGCTATGAGTTAGATACTACTTGGGGAGAAAGAAAGTGAGTGAGTGGTATTTGGATTGCGGTAGTCAAGGTAAAGGTTGGGAAGATTGTGATAAGTATGGTATTCCTATGAAATGTAGAGTTAGTTTGATGTACATTGGGTTTTATGGTTTAATGTGATGTGATGTGCTATAGTTGATATGGAGTTGTAGTATTGTTGAGGTGATATTGTGAGATTGTTGATGTGGTAGTTGTATGAACTAGTATGTGTACTTTTCAATTCAATGAGGAGTAATTGATGATGTTTCACTAGATAATTATGAGAAGATAGATATTTATAAATAGTATTTTAATTGGTGATGTTGTGAAAGTTGTGTTTGAGTTTCTAAGGTGTGATATGTTAAGTTTTTTTGTATGTGTGGAGATTCTTGAAGTAAAGTAGGAGTTACTAATATGCGAAGCATATTTCTTCTTACAGCATAGCTATTGGAGATGTGGGTGTAGTTGAGTGGTATATGTATGTGAAGTATGTTTATGTTCAATAGAGAGTTATTTTCATCAATGTTCAATGCATAGTGGTGTTGTGTTATGTTTAAGCATATACATTTAAGGAGATGTTGTAGCATGTGCATTTGTGGATAATTGATATTTGTGCAGATGTTAGTTATACTGCTTGAATGATGGTGGGGTACGTTGTGGTATTAGTATGTATGATATATGGAATTGATGCATGGTATATATATATATATATAAGATTTAATGATTGAGAACTTATGTCTTATTTCTTTTGTTGCTAATGTGGTGAAGTTTGTATTATGAAGTTGATATGGTACGAAGAGGCAAGGGTGGTTCGAGTGTTGGTGGGGGTGGTGATAGGAAGAGATTCCATGATACTTTATCTTTTCCTTTTCTTTGTGGGCATTCTCAACCTTCCCATTCTTCATCTTCCAGCTTGACTGTTTAGGGATTGGGTTGCTTTTAGTATGGCCAATAGGGCCTTCATACTCGTGATTATACCAAGCCTCTAGTATGCTGCCTCTGTGGTGCATAAGGACATGTGCAATTTTATTGTCCTATGGTGATGTATCGAAGGTATGATGATAGGGGGCTCATGCAATATCCTGATGGTTTTGCATTTCTAAGCAGTACTCGTGGACCTTCTCTCTTTTCTTCTCCTTTTGTGGTGAGTTCGATGACGCCATAAGTTCCACCACCCTCTTCTTTTTATGCTAATCAGGGTGCGGGACTGTTTTGTGGTGATAGCAGTGGTGATGGTGGTGATGATCCTGGTGCTAGTGGAAATGGTGATAGAAAAAGATTACGAGACCTTTTTTCTTCTTCTCAAGAATATTCTCAACCTATTCAATCTTTGCCTCTATATTCTAGGTGTCGAATTGGGGAGTGCCTCAATTGTGGCAGATATGGTCACTTAATTCGTAATTGTACTTTCCCTACTATATGTCGCCTTTGTAGTGCCGATGGACACCTATCGTCTTTGTGTCCTATGCTTGTTTGTCGTAGATGTGGCTGGATGGTCATATGTAGTCACGACGTCCCAAGGGTTTTTTTGTTCCTAATAGCTCTCGTGATTCGGTGCAATTGTCATCTTCTGTGGTGGTTCCGTTGCAAGCTTCTGTTTCTACTATTTATCATGCTTTTGATGTGGTCAAGCCTTTTGATGTTCAAGGTTTATTGTAGTATCTTTCTCCTTGAGCATTTGTTTTAATTAACATTAGTGCATCATATTGATTCATTTTATTACTATTAATAGAAAGTTAGAGTTACCTACTTCATTTGAGGTATGTATGTTGGGATTCAACCTTATTAATGGCATGGATTGGCTGACGCACTATGTGCTATTATCGTTTGAGAGCTGTGGTGGGTTGTGATGGGGAGTTCTATGAATGTGGGTGCTTTTTATTTGGGGGAGCATTATGATTCTTTTTTCCCATTTTTTTTATACTCAGACATATTTATCTGATGTGTTAACTAGTCTCTCTTTTTCTGAGAATGTAAATTTGAAGGGGGACTCCTTACTAGTGTTTGTGAATTTCTTGATCCCCAATGAACTTAGTGGGTTTCCTTCCGAGTGGGGTAGAGCTTACTATTAACCTTATGACTACTTATTGTATTCATAGTAGTTACTACGAGCTTCCCATTATGTTTTATGGTCTTATGAATGCATGGGTAGCATTCATAGACTTATCGGTTTGTTGTCATTTCATTGAGGATGTTATTGTTTGCTTACTATCGGGGGGGAGAGTGGCCTGATTTGCTTACGAGATGAGTAGTTTCTTAGGACACATGGACTATTTTTGCTGTTGTGTTCGGGTGTAATGGTTATCGTAGAAGTGAAGTTATGATGTCATTGGTGAAATGTCATGTAATTATAGATGTGTTGTCGTTTAGGTATGGAATAGTCGTAGTTGTGATGCCGGAGTATGGTGGATGTGATGTGCATTGATATGTCACGTTTTCGTTGGTGTCTTGTTGTATAGTAGATGATGTGTAGTTGTGGTTGTGATGCTAAGGCGATATGTGATAGTGAGGTGCAATGGGAATATTTATATGGTGATTTGAGAGTTGAGATTTGATATGAGAATTGAGTTGAGATTCTTGGTGAGTGTCGTAATTCGGGATGGTTGCAATAGGCGTAATAGGTTTAATGTTTCGATGGAGTATTGAGTTTGTACGTGTTGAAGTATCTTGGGGTTATTATTAGTGGAAGTTGTAGGTATATTAAAATGTAAGAATATGATGATGTGTTATTGTTATGTAACTTGATGATGTTAAGGATGTGGTGTAGTGTTTTGATGGATGAGGATTCATATAGTTGTTTATATGGTGATGTGTGGTCGTAGATGGGATTGTGTAAGTTAGCTTCGAAGCCTTAGTGCTAGGTAAGGGAAAACTTGTGATGTGGTGCTGGAAAGGTGATATGGAGATTGGAACAAGTGTTTAGAATTTTGAATTCCTTGAATGTCTTTGTTTGCCATGCTGGTATTGTTTGTAATCAATCTATGGGTCAAAACTTTTTTACTCATGAGTTATGTTTCAAGAAAAATGGTATCTGGTTGTGATGGACGTCACCATGCATATCCGTGCTGGATAGACAAGGGACGTTCTGTTGGTTCAATGTGGATCTTACTTAGTGGGCGAAGCTAACAACAAGCTACTCAAATTTGCAAACACAGTTCTTACTAAACTTAATGCAAACAAATGATTGATTTTGCTAAATGTTCTTTATTGCAATGTATGTGTAGAATGTGTAGTTGTCAAGTTGGTGGTTGGGGATCGCAATTGACAAAGTGAATGTGATGTTTGTTATTATAAGTGTAATATTTTCGTTGGTGTGGTTTTGTATTGTCAAGGATGAGTGTAGAGTTTGGTGATGTTTGCATTGAATGTAACATTTAGTGTTGTTTGTGTAGTGTGCTTGGTGTTGATTGCGTTGAGTATTAGGTGGGTTTGTGTTGAATGTTTGATATTAATAGTATTGAGTGTTGTAGAAGAGTGGCTCAAATACGTCCTTTCTTTTTGTGTTGTATGTGCAAATTTTGGGGACGAAATTTCCTAATGTAGGGATGATGTAACATCCTAAAAATTGTGAGCAATTTTTTTGCTTTTAAATTAATAATGTTATTATATAGTGATATTATAGGGTTATATAATATATTGTATGTTACACATTGTAAATGCATAATGTGTTGCAATTGTGCATGTAGTATGGCATATTGTGTGTGACAATTATAGTGGGGTTTATAATTGTAATGTGTATGGAGATTATATGTTATAGTATTGTATTAGTGTGGAGTAAAGTTATATGTTATATTAGATTACAATGTGACATATTCGTGTGGAATATGTAGTGGAGTAGTGTGTTTGCATGTGTGGGGTTTCGTGTCGAGTTTGGGTGCATAATGGTTGTGTATGTTTGTAGTGTCAGGGTTTAGCGATAATTGCATAACATTGTGTAGATTGAGTTTTATGTACTCTAATAGAGTTCCGAAACTTGCATAATACTTTTATTAGTGTCTATTAATGATTACAAGTGTTTTTAGAAGCTATCAACCTAAAATGTAGGGTTGGGTGATAGTTTGAATATGATAGGTCCGATAGATCACCGATCGATCTAACAGCTATTGGATTAATCCAACTGGTATTGGACCGATTTAAGTTAGCGTGGAAATTTGTTATAAGTTTTGTTTGGTTTTGAGAGAAAGAGTGGGGGGTTTGAGTGAGAAATTTTTGGCGAGCTTTTATCATCTAGCCTCGATGGTGGTCTGCGACTGAAAACTTGGGATTAGTGATCATCGTTGAAAGAGCATTCTTTTGACGTAAGTCTCACTCTCTATCTTGTTCATTCTCATTCCTCAATTTACGTACCTTTTGGAAATGTAAAATTAAATTTGATTTTCTTGTTCCTTATCTCAAGTACACCATTTTACTCTATAGGTATGATTCGATCCGAAGTCCATACCTAAATCAAACCGAGGGGCAAAGAAAGGGGAATTTGGGGATTTTTGACGTGTTGCTTTCGGGTGTTGTCTAGCGTGACTAGAGATATGAGTAGTGTACAAAATAATAGTATAAGTATGAGTTTATGTGTTGTACCTTAATGTGTAATTTTCGTGTTGGTTTATATGTTTTCTTACGTGTTATTTATGTTAATTTCTTCATTATTATTTAAATTACAAAGCATGTGTATGTATAGAATATGATTCATATTGTCATGTTCATCGTATAATCATGTAATGGCGGGGCATGTTTCATATGAATTTGAAAGATGAAGTTTTAAAATTGTTGGTGATGTTTTGCAAGCAATGTTTGCATAGTTGAAAATTGACTTTTGGAACTCGATATTTTGTAAAGTTAAAATGATTTCAAAGTAATATTTTAAAGTGATGGCATTGACATTTGCAAGGTGAAAGTGAATTAAGGCGATGCCTTTTTGTGACGTTGTATTGTTTATAAAGGTGATGCCTTTTTGTGAAGTTTGTGTTATTTATGAAATGAAGTGCATTGTTAATTAAAGTAAAGTTTTCAAAATAAATGCATGAGTTGCATTCATTAGGTTGAGTCATTTTAAATTTCTTTTTGGGACAAGTGTCAACCAATTTGTGTGGAAAGATAAACCTTAAAGAGAAGGTTAGATGCCTTACCATGAAAATAAAAAAAACATGCACAGAGATTTACCCATGATCATGTCACTGAATTGAGAGGCGGATCAATGAGGCTTTGATTGAGTCACCGACTGGGCAATAGATCATAACTATGTTGAAACAAAAAGAGATACTAGTTCCCATCTTATTATTTGCATCGTAGTTGGGTTCTGTTGGTGAGGGTCATTGTGTCAGTGTGTGTATGTTGGCTTTAATTGCATCACATTTATACCTAAACATGTGCATTCATATTACATTTGAGTCACTACATAGCATCACATTTATCATGTTATTTAAAAGGCTAACTCGTATATTTTTCTTTCGTATATTGCTTTCAAATTGTATTATAGGTGTGGATGTTGAGGAGGGCCATCTTTGAGATTGGATGTGCATTGTTGTATATAGTTTTGAAGACTTGCTTTTGATATATTTTGATTAGCCTTATTCTTATTGATTTATTTGAGGCTTAGCATTGTTGTAGTTGTGTTTTAATAGATGTATCTTTTGCATTTTACCGTTTGTTATAAACTTAAGTGGCATCATGTATTAGGCTAGAATAAGATGCAATATGTTATATATTGTTGAGCATTTTGCTTTTTATGTTAGATATAAACAAGGAGTTTACTTTTATTGTTGGTGTTGGTATTTATACATTGACATGTTATATGTATATTTTCTTTTGCGCACTCTAATATGTGAATGCTATAGTTAAATGTGTTGAAAGTGGTGATAGAATAAGGTGTTTTCCAGTTTTTTTCTTTTTCTTAAACTATATATTTTTCCTTTCCTTTTATTTAAAAGGGAAAACACTTACACCCCTAGTCTCCAAGATTCAAGGCATGAAAGATTCGTTTCAGAGCTAACCGAGTTATGTAAATTTTGGTAGCTTTCGGGTAGTGTATGTAGTATGGTCGTGAGCATAGGTTTGGTATGTGCTTACTTGTGTGGTTGTGGTGTGTGTATAGAAGTGTTTCATGAGTAATGTGTTGTAGTTGTGTGAAATTTCTCTGTGTAGACATGGAGTAAGTAAGACATTTGTGATTTTAACTTATATTTTACTTTGTTGTTATTATTTGTGATGTGAAGATTATGAAAAGCTTTTTTCATCTTGATGGTTCGAAGTGGCTCATGAAGTCGAGATATGAGTGGTTGAGAACATTCCCGACCTAAAGGATGTGGGTGAGGTGAGCATAGAGGAGAACGAGGAGGAGGTTCCCGATTCTTATCATCATGATCTGCCACCATCTCAACTGAAAGCAGAGGTGACTTTTATTCTGCAACAAGACGGTGGTACCACTGTTGGGCGATTTTTGGTGGAGCCCTCTAATATGTTTCGTTAGATGGAGGACATATTCAAGAATTTGGCACAACGTACTCAGATGGAGAGTGGGCCGAGTACTGAGACGAGATTTTTGACGGCTCATTTGACTTTCAGGAATATAGATCCTCCCGCTTCAAGGGCAACGAGGAACCAATTATGGCGGAACATTGGCTCACAGGGATTGAGCAAAATTTCCATATAAATCACATTATGAACGATGATTTAAGGATGGTGACCATGCCATTTTATCTTTGCAGGGAAGCAGAAAAGTAGAGGAAAGGGCATTCGGAAGTGTACGGGCAACGCAGTATGACTTGGGCAGCTTTTCGGGGCTCTTCCCTTAAAGAGTTCTGTCATGATACTCTTTGGAAGAGAAATAGGATGGAATTCACGAATTTGGTTCAAAAGGGTTCTATGGTGCAACAATATCAATGGGCATTTATAAGACTTTCTCGCTATGCACCAAAGCTCGTCTCTATGGAGGAGCGACGAGTACATAGGCTTGAGAACAGTTTACGCGAAGCTATCAAGTCTATAGTTGTTTCGGAGCCTTACAATTCTTATGAGAATTGTGTCAGCGCAGCGATGAAAGTTGAGAAGAGCTTACTCGAAAGGCAACAGATTCATGATACTCGTCCTGCTAGGCCTTTCGGGCCAGTCTTCTAGCTAGAGGCTCATTTTTTATGTTGGGTTTGGTTGGGGCAGTTGCGGTGGAGGCGGTGGTGGTGTGAGCGTTAGCAGTAAAGGCAGTGCGAGTGTTGGGTGGAGGTGGGGGTAGGAAGAGATCCCACAATTTTACTCCTTGTTGTGGTGGGCAACCGTAACCTACCCATTCATCTTTTTCTAGCCCAATTATTCAGAGTTTGGGGTCATAGACAGGCTTCATGTCCAATGATGGCGTGTAGGAAGTGTGATGGTATAGGGCATTTGCAGTCATCTTGCCCTTCGTTGACGTGTAGGAGGTACAATGTTAGGGGATACATGGAGTGGAAGTGTCCTGATGGTTTTGTTATTCCTACCAGTTCACTTGGATCTGCTCCATTTTTTTCTCCTACTATGGCTCAGAAGATGCCATACATTCTTCCTCATCTTCCTCCCTCTTCTTCTACTCAGGGTGTGGGAGCTTCTCATGGTGGAAATGGTGGTGCTCGCGGAGGATATCAACAAGGCCATACATCTCAGGCTCGTGCTTATGCTATGTCGCAGAGTCCAAATACGACCGAGTCATCAATAGTACGAGGTATACTACCCTTTCTTTCTACTTGGGTACACATGTTGTTTGATGCAGACACTTCATATTCATTCATTTCTGAACGTTTCACACATATATTGCAATTTCTTATTGAAGTGTTAAGTAATCCTATATATGTTAACACTCATGGGGAGAACATATATCGTATTGGTAGTATTTGTCAGAAGTGTGATTTGGTTATTGCTAACCATCTTTTCGAATATGATTTTGTTATGTTTGGTATTCTTGGTTTTGATCTCATTATCGGCATCGATTGGCTGTCTCATTTTCATGTTGTTAATGATTATGAGCGTAGATGGGTTTTGATGAAAATTGCGTCGAGTATTAATGTGTGTTATCAGGGCGAGCGCTTACCTTATCTTCAGTATACGCGTAAGACTCAGGCTAGTTTAGCATGTATGCTAGTTGGTCTATCTATTTCGGATGAGGTGTTGTCAGAATTGAATTCATTTCCTGTGGTTTATGATTTTTTAGATATTTTCCCTAATGATTTGAGTAGTCTTCTTCTCGAAAGGGAAATCGATTTCTCAATTGATGTGATGTCGGGAACTAATCCTATCTTTATCACTCCGTATCAATTGGCTCCAGTTGAATTGGAGGAGTTGCATGTTCAAATTGATTATTTGACGCCGAAAGATTTCATTCAGCAGAGTACGTCATCTGAGGGTGCTCTAACTTTATTCATGCCAAAGAAATATGACACTATGTATATATGTATAGATTATCGTAAATTGAATCGTGTTACCATAAAAAATAAATATCATTTGCCTTTGATTGATGACTTATTTGATCAATTGTGGGGTTCCAAAATTTTCACGAAAATTAATTTGCGTTCTGGTTATCATCAGTTGCATGTTCGAAGGATAATATACCAAAGATGGCTAATGTGTATGATGTGTTCATAGATCTTATGAACCGTGTATTTCAGCCATATCTCGATCTTTTTGTTATATTCATTGATGACATTCTTGCCTATTCGCCTACCGAAGATGCACATCGAGAACATTTAAATGTTGTTCTTGCGACACTTCAGGAACATAAGCTTTGTGATAAGTTCTCGAAATGTGATTTCTGATTTTGTGAAGTTTGTTTTCTCAGCCATGTGGTGTCAGACAGTGGCATGGCAGTTAACCCTTCTAAAGTTGAACCCGTTATCAAATGGAAACGACTAAAATCCGTATTTGAAATATGTAGTTCTTAGGTCTTACAGGATACTATCGTCAATTTGTTCAATATTTTACACATTTGGCGGCCCTTATGACTAAGCTGACTCGTAATAGAATACTCAGTGTGAGGAGGCTTTCTTTACTCTCAAAACTTTGTTGGCTTCAGCTCCAATTCTAATTATTCCGGAGCGAACTATTGGCTATACTGTATATTGTGACGCGTTGAAGGAAGGCTTGGATGTGTGTTGATGCAACTAGGTAAAGTAGTAGCGTATGCGTCTCGACAATTGAAAATTCTTGAGAAGAACTATCCAATGCATGACCTCTAGCTTGGTGATGTTGTGCTTGCTTTGAAGTGTAGGTGCCATTATTTGTATGGCAAGAAGATTTAAGTCTTCTCTGATCACAAATCATTAAAATATATATTTACGTAGCGTGATTTCAATATGCATTAGCGAGTATTGATAGAATACTTGGGTTGGTATAATTTTGATATCGAGTATCATCCTTAGAAGGTGAACGTGGTTGCGGATGCATTGAGTTGTAAGACTTGGTGTTATCTCGCTTATCTTTCTATGGACGAGTAGGAGATGATGTGCATATTGAACGAGTTTGGCATGGAGTGTGTGGAGGTGGTAATAAAAGTAACGTTATTTACTATTGAAGTCCGTCTTACTTGGATTTCTCTTGTGATGGAGGCTTAACATGTTAACGATGAGTTTGATGCGTATTGTATGCATGTGCTAAGTCATCATGGTTTGGATCGCTGGACTATTTCTGACGACAACGGATTGCATTTCCAAAGTCAATTGTTCGTGCTTATTTTTATTCGCAATGAGGTTCTTCGTGAGTTTCATCATTCTCGGTTGGCAGTTTATTCGGGCGGAAAAAGATGTTTCAAAACGTAATGCATCAGTTCTAATGATCCGGGATGAAGAAGAATGTGGCGAAGTTTGTGTCTCGTTGCCTTACTAGTCAACAAGTTAAGGTCGAGCATAAACACCCCGGTGGTTTGTTGTAGTCGTTGCCCATTCTTGAGTGAAAGTGGGAATAGATAGCGATGGATTTTGCTGTGGAGTTGTCGAGATCGAAGCGGAGTTGCGATTCTATTTGGGTGATTGTGAATCATCTGACAAATTCTGCTCATTTCCTTCTGATACGTACGACCGACTCAGTTGAAAAACTTTGTCAGAAGTATATCAATGAGATCATTCGCTTGTACGAGACTTATGTATCTATTGTTTCTAATTGTGATCCTTGTTTTGTGTCTTGTTTTTGGTCGAGTCTCCAAGCTGTATTGTGGACTACTCTTGCGATGAGTATAGCCTTTCATCATCAAATGGATGGTCAATCTGAGTAGACGATTTAGACTTTGGAGAATATATTGCGGGAATGTGTCTTAGACTTTGGCGGTGGTTAGGAAGAGCATGTGAGTTTGATAGAATATGCGTACAATAATAGCTACCATTCGAGCATTGAGATGTTCCATTTGAGGCACTTTATGGGCATCCGTATCATTCTCCAGTATGTTGGGCAGAGATTGGTAATAGTGCTCTGCTTGGACCAGAGTTGGTACAAGAAATGATCCAGAATATTCAATTGATTAGACAACGATTGGAAATAGCACAGAGTCATGTCAAAAGTTATGCGGATGTGAGAAGACGTCAATTGTCATTCGAAGTGAGTGATCATGTGTTTCTCAAAGTGTCTCCGAAGAAGGGGATAATGAGATTTGACAAAAAAAAAAAAAATCATCGCCAAGATACATTGATCCATTTATGATACTTAAAGTGGTGGAAGAAGTGGCATATAGGCTTGCGTTGCCACCCAGTTGTCGAGTATACATCCTGTGTTTCACGTCTCAATGCTGAGGAAGTAAATTCGAGATCCGTTACATGTGATTACCTTTGATGACTTCTATGTCGAAGAAGATGTTTCGTATGAGGTAAAGCCGATTCGAATATTGGACGTGGACGAGAAAGTGTTGAGATGGAAGACGGTTCGTCATGTCAAAGTATTGTGGAAGAGCGACTTCAGTGAAGAGATGATGTGGGAGCGTGAAACGGATATGCGTGTGAAGTATCCGGAGCTGTTTGCTGACTCTGGTATGTGTTTTATTTTTGTGTACTTTATGCGAATTTCGGGGACGAAAAATCTTAACGTGGGGAGGATGTAAAGTCCTGAAATTTCCATATGATATTTTTTTAATAAATGATAGTGTTATATTAGTTTTAGTATTATTGTTTATTTCCATTTGTTGCGTTCCGGATCCCCGGAAGAGACCTGGAGAGGCGAGTGTTTTCCCTTTTTAAGTAAAATGAAAGGAAAAATATTTATAGTTTTGAAAAAAAAAAAAGAAAAGAAAATGGGAATAACACACTAACGCCAATCTCATAATCATTCTCTTTCTACAGCAATCGATAACATCAGAGTCGCGCAAAAAATAAATCTATGCTATAGCCTGCATATGGCATGTATATCAATCCAGAATATTTAGCCCGCGTACGGCTTTTATAAACAATAATAAAGTAAACTTCATGTTTACGAAAACAACCAGTGTGATATGCTCATACATGTCATATTATACAACGTTCTAACCTAAATACAAAAGTGTCATGAAAGGCTACAATAAGGTATAATATGTCTAAAATATATCAAAGCCTAAAAAATGAATACGACATGCGAATGAGGCTATCTAAAATATACATCAAAAGAAAATCTACATCAACGGAAATGTACCACAACAAAAATATATACAACTTTGCACGTCCGCTCATGGACGGCTATCTTCTGCATCCTAGCCATTTGATTTGTAGCTACT
>MKEJ01088639.1:0-10309 GCA_001753735.1 Embelia ribes
TTGAAGAATTATATGGGAGACCGTGTAGATCTCATATGTATTGGGCAGAGGTGGGCAATGTAGTGTTGCTAGGTCCAGAGTTGGTCCAAGAGACTACTCGGAATGTGCAGTTGATTAAATAGCATTTGGAGATGGCGCGAAGTCGCCATAAGGGTTATGCGGATGTGCAAAGGTAACCGTTAGTATTTGAGGTGGGGAGCATGTATTTCTGAAAATATCTCTGAAGAAGGGAATCATGTGATTTGGGAAGAAATGAAAACTTTCACTGCATTATATCAGTTCTTTCCTTATCATTGAGGCAGTAGGTGAAGTAGCGTATCGATTGGTATTTCCACCTCAGCTTATAAAGGTTCATCCGGTCTTTCACGTATCCATATTGCGGAAGTATATTCGAGATCCATCCCACGTGATTGACTTCAATGATTTGTATATGGAGGATGATGTGTCATATGTGCTTCAACCAATTCATATCTTGGATTCAAAGGAGCAAACATTGCAACGGTGTAGTATTTGTTAGGTGAAGTTTTGGTGGAAGAGTGTCTCTAGAAAAGAAGTAACTTAGGAGCACGAGACGAAGATGCATAGCAAACATCCGGATTTGTTCATTGATTCCGGTACGTTTTTCTTTGGCCTAGTAAGTGCGAATTTTAGGGGCGAAATTTCCTAACATGGGGAGGATATAACATCCCGAAAAATTCGACTTATTTTTTTTATTTTTTTAATAATATTATTATACATCGTAAATAATATTATTATTATTTCGTAGTATGCATATGCATTTGTTCGTAGTACTTAGACATGTGGTGTAGCTAAACGGTGAATCGGAGTGATTGTTGTAGTAGCGTAAAGTCGTAGCCGTGATGTTGTGTCGGTAATAAATTAATATATTTCAAACTGTAAATTTGATTGAAGCTCATGATATACCGTTGGAATGTTATTTCAGATATTTACAACTTTAATGTTCGGACGGGTCAAAATGAGGCTCGAAAATTTGAAAAATAGTTTTATCAGAATTTTTACGACACCAGATCGATATTTCGGCCATATCTCCCAAACCGTAATTTCGATTAAGGTCTCATAAATTTTTTTGGAAAGATATTTTAGTTATCTACGACTTTCTTGTTTTGATCATAATTTTATTCGGAGCGTAAATGGATCGAATCGGGGACCGAAATGCGTAAAATCTGCTTTAACAGATTTTGTGATACCGGTCCAGTATTTTGGTAATATCTCGTAAATCGTAAGTCCGATTTGGGTCTACAAAGTATCGTTGGAAAGAATATTCATTTATCTACAACTTTTATGTTTTTACAATGGCAATTCGAAGTGTAAAGTGGCCAAAACAGAGCCCGAAGTGAAATGAGCAGAGCTATTAAATTTCCATGGGCCCCATAACTTATATATATATATATATATATATTTGTATATATATAAATATATGTATATATTTACTTATTCCGAGCGGCTTGCGTACCTAACGAGCCGAGCTACTTATGTTCGAGCTCAACTCGTTAATACTATCGAGCTCAAAATTGAGCTGAGAGCTCGAGCTCAGCTCATCTACATTCGAGCCAAACACGAGCCGAGCTCAAGCAATTCGCGAGTGGCTCGGCTCATTGCCAGCCCTACTTCTGTCCTCAAAGGAATTGAGCTAATATGTGACTTTTTATTGGGTATAATACTGAATTATGAATTGAGTTTGTTGATTTCCAAGAGTTTACAGCCATGGATTTGGATGTGTGAATATAGTTGGGTTGTGTAGTTAAAGACTGAATTATGATGGGGAAATTGCATTTCTTTGTGAATTGCTTGACAGTGTTCTAAATGGAATCAGATTGTTGATTTCTTGTTATCGAAGAGGGTGTTGGTGGGCCCTAATCTTTCCATTTTTCTGTAAATTTTTTTGGCACCGAGAATGTTCAAACTGGAAGATAGAAGATTTCTAATGCTTTAAGTAAATTTTTTTGGTACCACAGCTAAAGTTGCACTCCTTGATTGCTTATTGACAGGCACAAAACTAGGTTGCATATTGGACAATTGGTAAAGGATACTTCAGATAAATTGAAGCAAGCTAGCCAGACTGATCATCGTGCTGACGTTAGTGTAAGTTTACATCGTCTACTCCTCCCTTTCTATTTCATAGTTTTGAAATGAAATAATATTTCAGAGATCTTGTTGAAAGCACCCACTATAAGAGCTACAGAAAGTTGTTTACTTTGTTTGGAAGACTGTATCCGTAAAGTAAATAAAAATTAATGCGAACCACTTGTGTTTTTATTGCCTAGTTGGTTAGTGCTTACCATTGTATTTCTATATGGTTAAACCATGCGAAAAAAATGAAGAAAGCATAAACCCAAGTTTCTCGAGCTAAAATGTAACATGTGTGTTTGCCTTGACATTTTTGGTGCTCTCTCGGAAGGCCATGGCAACTCAATTTTGTTCTTGCTTAATATATTTCAGTCTGTAAGCATGACGGGCCAAATGATCTCCTTCCGTAACTTATGTTTGTTTTGGAATAACTTTTGAACTGTAGGCCAGTAAGAAGATAACAGATGCCAAACTTGCAAAAGATTTCCAAGCAGTATTGCAAGAGTTCCAGAAGGCGCAGCGGTTGGCTGCTGAGAGAGAGACAGCTTATTCTCCTTTTGTTCCCCAAGCAGTTTCTTCGAGGTAGTTGATTTATGAGGCTACACAGAGACTTGTGATGATCTCTGACTTCAAAGAAAATTCACCATTGTTGTTTATTTGTGAACTTGTTTATGCTGATCCAGCGATGTAACAAGCGAGATTGGCACAAGTTCAGAAAGAAGTGAAGAACAACGCACTCTGCTTGTTGAATCCAAAAGGTGAAGTCATATTGCTATATACTGTTCTATGTAGACTTTTGTAGGACTAAGTAGGAGAACTCCACTTGCTGTTCATTTTTTGAAGTAACATGTTGCACTTACAATGCCATTCTTTAATTCTGTAGTTTTTACTGTGCGTCTTAGCATTTTTGTTAAGTAGTTTGATGAATGTGTTTAGACTTCTGAATATCGTACAAACTATATTTGTTTGATTTTGTGGTACCATGCATGTTTCATGATTAAACATTTCTGAACCTAGGAAGTAGCAAATGCTTGCTGGCTCGGCTCTGAATGTGTTGTAATTTTCTTGTTTTAATTAAACATGCCATGAACATTGGACTGGAGCACCTAGGATACAGATAGTTCGTTGATCAAAATTGAAGAATGTATTAGATTGGAGCTAAACCATTAACATTGTGAATAAGTTTTCTTCCAATTCAAATAAGAGAACAAAAGGATGAGTGATCTTACTCCCCCTATTAGAAAAAATAACAGCACGGGATTGTCCAATTGTATCTAAGTTAGTTTGTGTAGTACCATACAGAGCTTTTTATGTTGCTGCTGTCTGTTCTGATGTCCTTGTAGCATGAAAAATGAGACTAATTCATTTTTGGTATCTTCCTATTTTAGATAAGTATATCTACCTGTACTTGAAACATGCAGAGAAGATGAGGTACCAATATTTGAAGGTTCAGATATCGGATAAGTTTGAAACTAAAAACCAGTTAATCCATTAATATTCAACCCCCACTTGAATAAATCCTGAACTATTCAGTCTATTACTACAATGACACCAAGTTTTGTTTCATCATAATTTCAGTTCTGTTCTCATAAATAAGCATCTTAGTTCATGTATCTGGAATGCAGACAAGAAATTTTACTGTTGGACAACGAGATTTCCTTTAATGAAGCTATCATTGAAGAACGAGAGCAAGGTATACAAGAAATCCAAAATCAAATTGGAGAAGTGAATGAGATTTTTAAGGACCTTGCTGTGCTGGTCCATGAACAAGGAATTATAATTGGTAGGTTGTGCACTTGCGGGTCTCTTTATATTCTCAACTCCAAGAAATGCACTCTGATTGAAAAACTTTGGTGCACTGTGCTTAATTTTTATCTTTCAGATGATATTGGCTCTAACATAGAAGGCGCTCATGCTGCTACTGCCCAGGGGAAATCTCAACTTGCCAAAGCAGGAAAGACCGAAAGATCAAATTATTCCCTAGTAAGTTTCCTGATTTGGTCTTGTTAAGTTTGTCGGCATATATATAATGACTGAAGTATATACTTAAAGTTGTTTTTCAATAAATGACGCAGTATATGTACATGTATCTGTATAATCTTTTTCTTTCCTCTTTCTTTGCAGACCTGTTTGCTTTTGGTGATTTTTGGCATTGTGATTCTTATTGTGATCGTGGTACTTGTCACTTAATAGAAATCAAGCAAATGTAATGAAATATTGGTTATTAGAATTTGCTTTAGAGAATATGAGGAGTGCTTTTTGTCAAGGACTATGTTCTACCGAAGAAGTAGTTCTAACTTTCAGTCTGATCTTTGCTTCCTGTTAATCGAAGCCTCTTAACATTGAATCTTTCTTTTTAGTGGAGTGACAATTTTGTTCTTTGTTTTGTAAATTGGCCTGCGTGTTTTGAGGGTGTGCCATGTCGAATTGTTATTAATAAAAAAATATCATTCATTTGTGTACGTATTTGCCATTGAAATTAAATTGTGTAATCAGTCAGATTTCAATTTAAGATCACTGTGGCCTTATGGGGCTTCGAAGAGCCACTTGGGATCACGTTGACATCTTAAGGAATCTAAATGCTTTGTTTCTTATATAGATTATATTCCTCAAACTTTGGAGTGTGATAGCAAATTATGGTCAGATTGATGATAGCATTGAAATACAAAAAGGTTTCACAACATCTTCAATAGTAGTTTTCTCACACTAGCGGGGTTGAGTTCACTAGACGTGATTATGATGCGGTCCTCACATGCATGTAACGACATGCATTATGCCTGCTAGTGCTTTGGTGTATGAAAAATCTACACCATAGATACTCCACCTTTTTATAATAGAGATGTAAATTGACTCTATCACCACGCATGTGCAAAGGTTCAGCCGGTTAGCCTTTGCGTGTTGATATGTTGAGTGAAAAAAGAAACCAGTATTACCGATCATTGTACAAGCATGGATGTTATTACAAACTAACTTAATCAGTAATCGTCATTGTTTTTGAACCACCACCATCTATGATCATAGATGAGGAAAACAAGACGCTTCTTTTCAGTATTGACCAAACCAAAACAGTAACTTATTCTCAAATTATACCAACCTTTTGAGAAACAACACAAATCCAACCAGTATGATAAGCTGACCTCAAATATACATCACTTGCCGACGACACAAAGTTAATCTTCATTATACAAAGTATAAACAAGTCGACCCTCAATATATATACTCCTTATTAAATGAGGCTACAATCTGATATAATTTTAATTCCTTAGCAGGGCAATACAAATTCTTGGATCTGTACTATGAAGTTCTCATAAGTTGTCAAAGTAGCAACATGTAAGTCATAACACTTGTCATGGCATCTGAAACACAAAACTCACATATAATTAGCAAAGCAATACATATAAAATATTGGCTTACACAGTTTAGTATTTGTTCAAGAAGGAAAACAGCTTTTATCGCATAGATAAAGCATGCCTTGTCAAAATACATACAACATTCTCAATGTAACTCGGTCGCATACTTCTGTTAGAAGGATTATCTAGAGTTTACCAATTAAGAGTGCAGGCTCCTTGATATAACAAACCAACCAATCCTTAATACCAGAAATTTGCTTTCGGCTACAGGCACCTTGATATATGGGAATCCTATTGCACTGAGTGCAGACATTTATCAAATAAGATTGAAGCCGAGACCAGGAGAGAAAAATATAAGCTCTTTTGGAAGACTAAGAGAGAAACTTGAGTTACCTAGACCGGTAAGGAAACATGAAACAGAAACAGATCCTAAAACCGGCAAACACATATGGTTAGAATTATGAGATTATCTCAAGATAAATTAGACATACCCCAAATTACAAGGTCAAACATCTTTGGTATCTGATGTAAGAAGGCACATTTGTTCTGTAAGGTTTTCCATATGTTTAGATTTGTTCCAATGTATTTCTTCATTTCCTTCACCAGAAGCTTCAAGCGAAGTCGAGTCCATAGCCTCACCTTCCTCGAGCTGTGGGCTCGAAGCAAGAAACTGTTCCCAGAATGGATCACCAATACCCGGAAGCTTTTCCAGTTCTTCTTCCATCAAAGGATTCTCCCACTGAAATTCTTGATTAGAAGGAAAATTATCAGTCTCTGAAGTTGAATCTAAAAATGCATCACCATTTATCTCAGATCCCAAATAAGTTTGTCCGCTCAAGCCTAGATTGCTGTCTGTACCCATATTTTGTAAGGAAGAAAGCTCAGGCACATGTCCAGAAGTTTCTGGAATATGGTTTTGACTAGACGATGGTGGGAACTCCTGAAGAGTCACTCCAGAGGTATGGTTTGAAGACCCCGTGGATGACACATCCCCACCAA
Source organism: Embelia ribes (assembly GCA_001753735.1). NCBI lineage: Eukaryota > Viridiplantae > Streptophyta > Magnoliopsida > Ericales > Primulaceae > Embelia > Embelia ribes. The sequence continues at coordinate 6,438 of MKEJ01088639.1, forward strand.
AGAAAGTATCAGAACTCATGTCGAAGTTATCCACTCTGTTAAGAGTATCCAAACCAGCCATCTGCCTAAGCATTGCTTTTCCATCTTCATTGATGCCAGGTTGGTACTTGATGATCTGTCCATCTTTGGGTCCCGCGGAGGGGTCGTCCCGCCTAATCCTCCTTTTTTTGATTCCCTCAGTTATGTGTCTATCGCTCTCATTATTCTGCTGCACAAACTGGGACAAAAACCCAGGGCTATTCACAGCTTTTGCTAGGAAGGACATCATCTGCTGCTGCCTCAGCTCCATACCATGTAGTCTCTTCACCATTGTTTGCAACTGATTATCTGTAGACTGTTGCTGCTGCCTTAGCCTTACAAGTTCTTGCATAAGTACGTTTTTGTCTCTCTTTAGCTGCTCAACCTCTCCTTCAAGCCCGAATTTTCCCACCTCAACGCACGCTCCAACCGATGAACTTTGACTATTTAGCTGCTGTGGTTGTTGATGAGTTTGTCCATGAACGGGTTTTCGGCGACTAATGGTTTTGAGAAGATGCTTTTGACCTCTAAGAAACCCCTCATTTGCAAATTCCCACTGGTCTGGATCAACCTTCCTAAAACCCTGCTTGTGCAAAGTACCACAAAAATTGGAGCAAATGAGACAGGAAGATAAAAAATGTGGGAAAGTGAATGACCTTCATATAGATTGTATGCAGATCCAAAAGAATAATCCTTGTCCAGCAGAGATTAAAAAGTCCACAAAAACTCAACCATAGTATCAAAATATGAAGCACAAACAATCAGGGCTAGCCCATATCAAATACGCATACTCCTGGGAAAACCTTATCAGATACAAATTGATACCTCAGTGATGTGCCTTTAAAATTATACTTCTTTGGCATTTAAGTGGCACCAGTTTTTTTGATAAAAAGAGCTTCAAAAAGCAGTGTGAAAAAGCCAAAAATTAAAGGTGCTTATGAATTTTGGTATTTAAAGATTGGCACTTTTGTCGAAACGCATTCATATCTTAACGTGCTATATTAATTTTCAGCTGAAAACGTTTCATTTTGAGAAACATTTTAAAAATGTCTTTTTTCTATGATAAAATTTTCTGAGAAAAAGTTAAAAAGCTTCAATCTCTCGGCTATTATTTTCCCCACAAAAAGCTAAATTGAAAAAGTTGGTACCCAAGTTTTTTAATAATAAAGCTGGAAAATGGCTAAAAAAGCTGGTACAAAACAAGCCCCGAATGAAACCCACATCCCAAATAAGCGGAGTTGACAGCATAAACCTGTTTTCATCCTCCACAGCTTACTAAATTATCAAATATGTGGAAATTTACAGCAAGATCCAGTTAGAACCTTCAATTTCACTACCATTAGCTTACTTGACTATTATTTCAATTCCTAACTAATATATCTATACATCCATTGGTACAAACAAGTTTGCAGTCATCTTCTCACATTTACCCTAACAAATAGTACCTCAACTACATAACAAAGCTTCAACTCCTAAGCACTCACACTGCACCAGTTCTCCTAAATGAGCTGCAAAACTAAATTTTAGAAATTATTTTTAGAGAACCCTCCGATAAATTTGTCTAATACCAACAAAAATAGGGAGTTTGCTAAGGTACTTCCACCAGTAACTCAAAAGGTGATGATTTCCTAAATTTCAGGGGTCAAAATTTTAGGGTATGTTCACCCCCATTGTACCTCACACTACTCAATCCCCTAAAAATAAAAGGTTTGCTATAGTGATCCTCTTGACTAGGGTACCTACTATTTCTAAGTTATGGGCACTCCAAATTCCAAGACTCTGTTTTCGATATGACGAATAGGGACTAAAATTTAGAGATGCCCTAATAAATTTCAGTTTGGGAATGCTTATGTTTTTCAAAATCCGCTTCCCAAACTTGTTTTAAAAAGTTAGATTTTCAAAGCGTGTCTAATCCTAATATTTTGTAAATAAATTCTAAAAATTCTTCTGTAAATAAATAGAGCAGCATTTGGTCAAAGTGACAGTTTTTTATTGTAAAAAAACAAAATTGGGTATATATAAGAAATGGAATAAATATAATATGAATCCCAAAATTGGCCCTAAAATGGTAGGTCAAATACTAAACAAAGCTTTAACTGCTCATAAAAAGACACAAAACAAATAGAAATTAGGGTGATTACAATATCACATACATAAGTGTTCAATTGGCGGACGAAGCTGGAGAAATTGCTGTGCTTGAAGTACTTGGGCAGCAGATCTCTCGCGAACTCCGGCGGGTCCCACACCACAAAGCTGTTGTTCGTTGAGCTCCACGACACCACCTTATCAGTCGACGTGTCATTCACCATGTCGTAGGTCTTCACCAGGAACGGCGGGGGAGAGTTCGCGGCGGTGATCGGCGCCGGCGGGGCCTGGGCTTCGCCGTCGGTGGTGGACATGTCACCGTTAGAGAGAGGGGGAAGGAGAGAGTGAGGGTTTAACGGCGAGGTTGGGTTTATTGAGATGACGGTTTTGCCCTTGTACTTGGCTGTAATGTCCGGACTAGCCTTCGGTCCTTGGAATATGCTACTCCTACCGTTCTGTTTTAATTATTCATTTAGACGACGTGGACGCTGCAAATGATTTATTTATAAATAAATACGAGATGGATAAAGATATTTCTAATAAATATAATTAATCCTTGTTTTTTTTTAATTGAAATAATTAATATATCAATTCTCTATCTTATTTATGCAAGGACAATTTAGGTAGTTTGTCAATTTTATACATTGGAATTATAAAAGAGACACTTATTTAAGAAATTTTTTATTTTGTTAGAAGGATACTTAAAAAATAATGGAGGGAGTAACTATTTGATAACTTATATATACAAAAAATTAATTTTATATATTAAGATAGATCTCTTTTTGCAGTACATTTTGTAAACTTTAATTTGGTATATAGCATGCAAAATTTTATTGACAGATTAAAGTTATGTATTATAATATAAAAATAGAAAAAATTTATATTCATTTAAAGAAAAAGAAAAAATAAATGCACCACAAAGCCACAATTATTGGCAATATTTAGTTCAACATGAAACATGAGGAGTTAGCCCGATCAAAAAATTGAATAGTATATAATAGTCATATAACGTTCCGAAAATTATGATGCAATATTTTGCATTTATAATAATATTTATCGCAGTATATAATATTATTATTGCATCATTGTAGGATGGAAGTGTAAAAAGTGTTATAGAAGGAAGTACGAAGTTTGTATGTGTTTATGGAAGTATAGAAGTAAGAAAATATATTACATTAGTGTATAATATGGTATGAGTGTGAGATATTTTCTTTAAAATCCATTTTCTACATTTTAAATTGATAGAGGTAATGTAAACACTTAGTCAAAGGTAACAAGTTTTGGCACGTTCGAAGGGTGTCTGACAGGTATGAACAGTTGGACATTCCATCAGATAAGTAGTACCAGAGTTTTCTTTGTTGGCCAGAATTTTGAAATTTTTCTAAGTGTTTCTCCTGTATTAGACGGGTTGTCCGTCAACGGACAACTGCCAGACAATCGACTCGGAGGCATTGGACTTGTCATTGGATGCATCAGCGTGTGAAATAATACTTTATGACAACATGTCACCTCTTGTATTTTCTTATTTCTTCCTCATTTCCATAAGTTAGAAGAGAGAAAGAGGACTGGTGAATAGGAAACTTCACATTTAGCTCGTGATTTCATCTAGCTCCCGAAGTCGGAAGTGATTTCTAAGTATAGATTCTTGATCCTTGAAACTTAGAGATTATTTTGAAGTAAGTCATGAATTTTGTCTTGTCCGTTCGTGATACCTCAATTTCCATATGTGATTCATATGTGAAGTTAAAGTTGATTTTCTTTATGCTTGT
>MKEJ01088645.1:0-11700 GCA_001753735.1 Embelia ribes
TTTAGGTATTTAATTACACTGAAATTAGGATTGTAAATGGTTATACCAGTGTTAAATGTTTACTTGTGTGTGTGTGTGTGTATATATACATACATATGTTTTTGGATCTCAACAGAGCTATATGTCTTCAATTTGAACTGTCAGCAGGTTAGATATTTATAAGTTAATGCAGGCTAATTACCAATTTTGACTGAAAATAGTATCAAACTAGGTCAACAGAGGCATATGCTTTAGCTATTTTATAAAATTAAATTGTCCGTAATGTTAATATATTGTGTATTTACTTAACTCTGATTATACATGTGTTCGATGTTTACTTGTGCATATACTTATCCATTTTTGTTTGGGGGATCTGAACAGTATTATATATATTCAGTTTGAACTCTCATTAGCTCAGAAATTTGCATATGATTGCACACACCGAGTGAGATTGTATCTATCTTGATTATCTGAATGCTTAAGACTTGAAGCCAGATGTCCACGTGGTGTTTAATGTAATTTGAGGTCAAGAGATGCATACACTTTACCTAATTTTACACACAAATTTGGATTTCTACTGAGCTTACCTTATTCTGATTATACAAGTGTTGGATGTTTGCTTGTGCATTGCACACATACGCACGCGCACGCGCACGCACATGCGCACACACACATACACATACACATACACATACACATACACGCATATGTTTATATATGTTTTTGGATGTCGACAGGACTACTTGTTTGCTCTGAGTTTTGTTCAGCTTTCCAGTTCTAGGCATGACATTTGGATCTGTGATTTTGTATGACTCACTTTTAATTGCGTGTAGCTCATTATAGTTTAAACGAATTCTACAAAGCTATGCTGAATTAAATTCAACTTCATAACATGCTTAACTTGGTGTGAAAGCCTACGAGCTTTTCTCTCTCTCTCTCTCTTTTTTGTTTTTACCTCATGCTGGGATTATGTTGAATACTTAAATCCATGTTCGTAATGTTGATATTGCAAATGTACCTTGGATTGATATTACCACGTTTTTCACACCTGATGGTAATTTTTGTCGTAATGCATCATGCAATTGCTATTATGAATGAAGTTGCACTCATCCTGCTATAATTGGAATGATTGAGTGAGCACTTTTCCTTTGGTGAAACTGGGATTGCTTCTCTTGTCATTGTTAAAGCAGAACTCAAAATGTAGGATTTTCAAATATACCGTTGAGGAGGTTGATTTGAGTGGAGAGAGCTCCGTGGATGCAGAATGGATGGCTTATTTAGGTGCTTTTCAATATTTGATTTCGTTGAAACTTGCGGATTGCCACAAGATCAATAATCATGCTCTTTGGTCTATTGTTGGTAAGAAATCTTCTTATCTTTTATAGACAAGCATCATCTATCAGATTCTGCAAAGATTTTGCAGAACAATAATTGTCAGTTGATATTTAGTTTCATTAAGTTCAATTGAGCAGATTGTAATTGCCTGTTGATTCTTTGGGTCATCATGAGTTTCGTTCATAAAGCTCTAGCTCGATTCCTTGCAAATGTATTTGCAAGTTAATACATACACAGGAACAGTAAGAAAGGAGAGATTTTAGTCTTGCCAAATGAGTTCAGGTGTAGATGTGATCATCTCATTAGGTTTGAGCTGCAACATATAGGCAGTGCAATAGGTTTAGGAATTCTGCTAGACTCTGTAGACTCTAAATCTATGTTATCGAAATCACTAACATCTTAACAAACTGCGAATTGGTACGCACGTTCCGAAATGCGGTACACCTCCGTGCCAAATCGCCAAATTTAGAGAATCAAGGCAATCTGAGACAATTGCACTCTTAAAATTTGTTTCCAGAGAGAAATCTAATGTAGACAATTAAAATATTAATGTTCTTTCTATTAGTTTCGAATTTGAAAATATTAAATTTCATATTTCAAAACAATTACAGAACTATTAACCAATATTTAAGTAGATATTGACTTTTACGAATCTTAATATGCCGGCCTCATATATGCTAAAGTAACCTATAGAAGGTTACTCCTACCATACCATGTTCTACAATATGTAGCGTATCACGTTCTTGTTTTCGTTGTTCGTTCCAGAACGATCCGCGTTCCAGGTAACATAGCTCTAAATCACTATATTTAGAAAATGTTAATTGTTGGTAAGTTTGTTAGATGCTGGTAGAACTGGAATTTTTGCATAGTAAAATCAGCATTCAGATCTCCATTTGAATATCCAAACCAACTTGTCTCTTATACTTTTGTCGCTTAAAAGTGCCAAGACATCCCATATCCCTGTCTCCCTGTGACATTGCACTCTCCGCTTACATGAATTTATTTTACGGACCATGCCCTTTCTAAGTAATTTTGGTTGTACGAGTTCGGATTCTTTTTTTCATCTTTCCATTTCTTCCCCATTCACTTATTGTTTTCCACTTTTCAGGTTTGAATAATTTAAAGGAGATTGACCTTTCACGGTGTTCCAAGGTTACCGATGCTGGCATTAGGCATCTCTTATCGGTTACGAGTTTGGAAAAACTACATATTTCTGAAACAGATGTGACTTCGGAAGGAGTCTCACTTCTCTGCATGCTCACTAACCTTTCTGTACTAGACCTGGGAGGTCTGCCTGTGACTGATCTGGCACTTAGTTCCCTTCAGGTACACTTAGGCTCTGGTGCAAAGATTTCCTGTGGTAATGGAAAGGAAAACCTCTTCGAAAAAAATCATGAATTCACAAAACAATATTTTCCCACACATCTTATTTTCCCAAAGAGTCCTTGCACCAATCAGAGTCTTAGTATGTATTTGAAATTTTCATTTTTCATTTTTTGTCTCTTAGTTTTTATTTGAAAATTTCATTTTTCTGTCTCTTTTGATATATTGTCGTTTTATGTGATATGATCACCTATGATTCAGATTAAAAGGTTTCAAAATTTCTTTGCTTGCATTCTGTCATCGATCTGTCTTTCCTAATTTTTCTTCTTTCACGTTGTTAGGAATTGTGTTTGAAATTGTGATGTTTATGATTTTCAGAGTCTAAGAAAACTACAGTACCTAGATCTTTGGGGAAGTGAAATATCTAATGAAGGAGCTAGTATTCTATACGCATTTCCCAAGTTAGGCTTCTTGAATCTTGCTTGGACTAAGGTTACGGAGCTGCCATACATGTCATCTCTTATGTGCCTCAACATGAGTAACTGCACCATTGGGTCTATTTTTCAAGGCAATGGTGATAAAGCTAACATATCAAAGCTTATTCTCTCTGGAACCACATATCTAGATGTTTCGGCAGCCTTCTTCTATTTTAAAGCCGGTTCTCTGTCCTCCTTGGATTTGTCCAACTGTTCACTTGGCAACTTTAATTTTCTGTCTCATATGAATGCTTTGGAACATCTTGATCTTAGCTCCAATGCGATGGATGACGATTCAGTTCATCTGATAGCATTAGTGGGAGGAAATTTGAGGTTTTTGAATCTCAATAGAACAAGGATCACTTCTGCTGGGGTGGGAATTTTAGCTGGAAATGTTCCAAAACTTGAAGAATTATCCTTGTCTGGCACAGCAGTTGATGATCTTGCCATATCGTATGTCAGTTTGATGCTTTCATTAAAAGTTATTGACATAAGTAAGACAAATATCAAAGGTAACTTTTTCTGGGTATTGTGTATCACCTTTGTTATTATTCTTAGTCTTAACTATTTGATTTTAAGTACATACTAGATGTAGGAAGATTGAAAAATTTGCTTAGAGGAATTAATTAGATTTGCTTGTTCTATGGATATTTCAGGTTTCATTCACCAAACGGGCCTCGAACTGGAAATTACGTCTCTCGCAGCTCTTAAAAATCTCCCATATCTGGAAAGGTTGAAGATGGAGGAAATTCAAGTTGAGGATGAGGCACTCGATTCTTTATCAGGCCTTAGACATCTAAAGTATTTATCTTTTAGGAGTAATTTTCTCACCGACGCATCGTTGTATCAATTAGCATCCATACCAAATCTAACAAGCCTTAGTATTCGAGATGCTGTTTTGACCAACACCGGCCTTTATTTTTTCAATCCACCTGAAACAATGGAAACACTGGATTTAACGGGATGTTGGCTTTTAACAGAGGATGCTCTATTGTCATTCTGCAAAAAGTACCCCCAAATTGAGGTCAGGCATGAACTAGTTTCTATATCGAATGAAGGCAAATCTAGTTATTCATCTCCATTGCAAGAAAATTTCAACAGGTTGAATTTGAAGCACAGGCATGGAAAATCGACCATTAATTTGAAGCACATGCACGGAAAATCGACCATCCATCCATTAATGTCCAAAGCTAGTACCTTCCTCGGTAAGTATCTCTCTCTCGTAGAATAATCATATTTCCGGATCTATTTTGCATAAGCTTTTCCTATTTCATTTTGGAAAGCGCAATTTAATAGTCATGGACCAAAAACATTTACATCCTATTATTTGTATGTCCATGACTAAATATACTTGAAAAAGAAAATATTTTTTGTAAAGAATGGAAAATCTGTAAGTTTCCAGGTCAAAACATTTAAATGCTCTTACCTTATTTTAGAGATCTTTTTCGAGCTCGAGTAACTTGTTGCAATTATATTTTCGTGAGTTGAAGATATATTCCCCCTGCTTACATGTCATTGGTGATTGTGGAAATGCGTAGATCAAAGGTTGAAGTATAGCAGAGAAGAACTGCTTGCACTGCAGTTTTCGTCTTCGTCACTTTCCGGCCCTTGAAAGAGGTAATGGGTGGCTACTTTACGGTCCTTTTTTTTTCTGTGTTGTACTATATGAAAAATGTACCAATTTCCCTTTTCGGATATGAATACTATTTATTTAAAATACCTAAAGTATTGAATTCAATCGGTAGCATGCATTAGTAACGATGTTAGTACTCACAATATTTTTGATACCTTGGTATTCGGTTTTATAATCTGCTACTAATTCTTCTTATTTGTGAGAGTTATCCAACTATGTTGTGTGCGTGCGTGTTTATTTATTTATTTATTAGTTGGTAATTACATTATATAAGAGTTTCCATAGATCCCTTTTGTGTTGTCTATTAGATTATATTTTCCATATAATCTGCTTTGGATCAATTTTTTATCATAGTAAATTAGAAAAAAAAAATGCAAAATAAATAATATTGGTGAATTGCACGAGTTACCGTCCAGAATTCTTAGCTTCTCCTATTTAATTACCAATTTACCGTGGTTGGTTTCATTGCCATTTTATTCTTTTGTTTTGGAACCAGTTTTAATACTTTTCTGAATGGATTCCAAACTTATTGATATATTTTTCATAAACAATCTTCCGAGGACATTAAAGGAGTAATTTTCTTTGTTTTCTAAGTTTCAAATTCTTTTCTTGAACAGTTTTCAAATGCTTTAAAAACTAGTATTTTCTAATGCAGTTTCTAAACCATATCAATATTTATTCCAAAAATATTCAACAAAGTCATTAAAAATTAATTTGTTGTAAGCCGCTTTACGATCTATATTTAGAAACGGATTTTTTTTTTAGAAAAATATCTATGCAGTTAATACGTTATTAAAAAACAGAAAAAAATAGAAAAATATATTTTAAGGAAGAATTTTAGTAACTGCGGTAAATTAGTGCCAACAGGTCTGAACAACTTCAGGTAATGCACAGAACATTTCTGAAATATTCTGTATTTCAAGTTCAACGATGAGTACAAGTGTTTCATATTACACTGGATTATAAATAAAGGAATGACCATTTCATCCCTACCAACATAAAAATCTTTATGCAAATTCATGTATTAAATGAAAACACAATTTAGGCAAATATGTACATTCTAAGTAGATATAAAATAATATAGATGAAGGGAACATGCAAAATCCAGCAGTTAAAAACACGAAAATGGAGATAAAGACCTCGCTCAGATGAGTCCGTGTTAACCTTCAAGGAATGAAAGTGGCTTTACTTGGCACTGTTGTACATGTTGTCTATAACACCCTGCAAAACCAAGATAAATCGTAGTTAGCACCATAACCTAATTAAAAAGCGCTAAAGCATATTGTATTATCCAATGAAAATACAGATTTTAAGTTAGAAATATAAAGATGAAAAGGTCTGAATTGTAGATTAAATTTTATTCGTAATATTTTTTCATCTTGTTAACATTCAAACAAGTATATACTCGATGCAACCTTCTTTTTTTCCTGATAAGTTCCATAGTCGATGCACCCTAACCTTCAATTCTCGTTATTTCAAATCCAGTTCACAAACAGGGTATACAAAAATATTACCACGTATTACAACATGCATGGACTAATTGCTTTGCATGTCAAGTTTCAAAAACAAACAAGCAACCTGCTTTCTAGTGGAAACTGAAAAAAGAAAAAAAAAACAGCATGAATTTAACTAATTTTAACTTCTAAAAAACATAAATTCCTGAATTTTCAATATTATGCCAATGAACAATCGATACATAGTACCTTCCGAAAAAAGGGTATGTGACTAATTTACCCAAATTATTCAGATAACATCTTGAAATTATCTTCAACTATTAAAAAGGTGGGTCTGATGCCATGTTAGCAAATGCTTATGAGTTGAAACAAGGGAACATACCTTGTAGTGTTTGAGCAACTGAGGCCTCTTCTTCTTGTAAGTTGGGGTGAGAAGGTCGCGCTCCATGTCAAATGGCACAGGGTCAAGGTGAACAGCTTTTATAAATTCAAAACCTTTCAACTGCCAAACAAACCATAAAAGTATTATACAAGCAAAGGGCACCATACTTTTTTACAATTGCATGATTAGCCCACTTGTAACTCAACTTTTGTAATACTTTTAGTTCTAGAATTTTATTTTCTTATTTTTTTTTTGAGAAGCAAATCGTTGAGTACAAATTGCTATTAACTAAGTAATGCATCTGTACTTTCAAGTACCTTTTTTCAAAAACATTCATTATTTTTAGTGAAAAGATTTTACATTCCCAGAAACCCTCGCATCAAATGGAGTGTTCAGAGCAATGAGAAAATAACTTGGAAGAAACGAAAAAAAAAAAAAAGACAAACCTTCTTTTCTTTTCCAATTTTGGAAAGCTCTCCAAGTATGTATTCCTTTGCCAAGGGATTCTCACACAGAGAATTGAAATCCCCAGCGACACCATTTTCTGAGGCCCAGCGCTCAAGTGATTCCTTTCTTGGGTTAACAACAGCAATGAGGAAAGATTCAAAGCTGTTCCCATATACCCATATCTGAAATCGGTGGACACAAGTGATCAAACATAAGACTTCTACTACGCTTTTGAATCTTAAGTTCTTAACAATTCAAAGCACAATGAAGTTTAAATGAATTACATCAATTTGGCAGTGGAGGTGTCGGCTCTAGTTTACTTAAGAGTTAAGGCATTCAAGAAATATACCGATTCTATATCTTAAGTAAGGCATTTAAGAAATATACCGATTCTATACCAGGAACGAGACCATAAATATTTTCCAAGTTTTCAACAGCTACATATTCACCCTGCGAGAGCTTGAAAATGTTCTTCTTTCGGTCAATAATCCTCATGCTCCCATTTGGTTGCCACTCGCCAACATCCCCTAATGCAAAATTGTTAGAAAGCAGTTTTCCAAGCAGGATACTGATTTTTTAAATCAAAATTCTAAGAACAAATACATAATGTGAACTTCGACAAGGGTGAAAAAAGAAGAAAGAAATAGGAAGTAACCTGTGTGAAACCATCCATCAACAAGGACCTCCTTGGTGAGATCTTCACGCTTGTAGTATCCAGAGAACAAAGTCTCGCCCTTTACACATATTTCTCCACGTGGTGTGCTTGATAGGGCATCATATCCCATTTCGGGAACAGATTCCAGGCAGACATCAATATTGGGTATTGGAGGTCCCACTGTACCAAGCATATCAAACTCATTGGGCAGTGATACAAAAGATCCCGCGCAGGTTTCTGTTAGACCTATAGTCCAGGAAATTAAATATAATCAGAAACAAGAGCAAATAAATAAAAAACTTAAATGTATATTGTTATATCCAAATAACCATTGTCAACATCATCAAAATTCTGCTAAATAAGCATGCTTTCATACATTTAGAACTAAACAAAAAGTTTAACTACGAAAGAGATGGATGCTTCTACTTTATCATTGGATCTATGTCAACCTTTGAGAGCAAATTGCATACGGACGCTCACTTTTTAAAGGAGAAAAAAGTTTGATGGTAGGTCTTAACAAATTGGTGCAGCAAAAACCATCACACTCTGGATCCCGGAACATGAATAAAATTTAATATCATTATTTTTTAAAAATTTTCCCCTGCTGAGAAATAGATTTGCGCTCTAAAAATATTTAAAATTATGTTCTTGATACTTTTCAAGCACCGCTCAACAAGGGAAATTTTAAGAAATAAAAATACTGAGTATTAAATCATATTCACGTGTCGAGTCCTTCCGACGCTTGCCAGAAAGAGAAGAGAGTACCATATCCTTGAAGAACATGACAACATGAAACAACTCGTAGATATTCTTCTACGTGGGTCGCAAGCGGTGCTGCTCCAGATAAAATAAGACGTACTTTTCCCCCAAGTCCATCCTTAACCTGACAATGGTGAAAAAGTAAGTTCAGTAGAGTGAAATTGTCAAGTTTGGTATTATAGATCTAGTATATGGGAGGAAACACGAACATCACCTTACTGAAAACAATTTTGTCGCAGAGTGGAGCTGCTTCTAAATAAGTTTTCCCATTCTTTAAGTTACGATGCTTGCTGCATCAATTTCACGATAGAGACAAGAAAGAATGAGAACAAGATGCCTTGGACCTTTGCACACAAAACCAAACCTATTGAATGTTCGGGATATGGATTTATATAAAAGAAATGGAAGAGGAATATATCCTTCTTATAAGAAGAATAGATTCCTCTTCCATTAGGAAAATCCTTGCCCCAAACATAGCTGTATAAGCACTTACTAGGCGTAAGCAAACTTGAACAATGTGTTTTTTAAGAAACCGCCAGCAGAAATCTTCTGTTGCAGGCCTGAAGAACACAATAAAAACTGAGGTGAAGCGGAGAAGATAGGTTCCATCAGAAAAGTGCAAATTACATTTTCAGAACAAGCTGCAATGCATTTACAACAGGGCTTAATAAATAAAAATTGTTAAGAAATTTCTAGCTGTTAGTTTCCATCAGTAAATATTAAATTAAAGTTGGAAAAAGCTTTGAAACAAAAATTGACTTCTGTTTCACAAAATTCTGGATAAAGAATATTTTACAGCGTTACAAGAGAGGATATGAACTATTGAACATCTGATCATCTTCAGTTATACAACATTAATATGGATGCCATTGGGTAGTATAAATACCTGCATAAATTCTGTCCAATACGCGAGGAACGGCACAAAACACTGTAGGCTTCAGCTCACTTATGTCCTCAACCAACAACTTCACATCCTATCAAAAGAAGAAACACTATTCTCACATTGAGCTGTAATGTTAAAGTATAATCTTATGTTTGAACGTAGAGATTTGCAATCTACAGGAATCAAGGATTGATTGTCAATATTGTCCACTTATGGTGGGGTAACAAAGTATTCAGCATAGACAATAAATCCATAGAAAAATTTAAGTAGCATAGAACATGAAGGTATAAAATCACCATTGCGCGCTATTAATCTATGAGATATGGTGATAATAGCATGACAAATGAAATCAAAATATGAAGTTCCCAAATGCAATAAAAAAGAAGTTAAGTTAGCAATCTTACCCCTCTCCAAAATCCAAGTGAAGCTCCATGACTGATAAAACACTCTTCTATCACTCGATCAAATATATGTGCCAAAGGAAGGTACGAAAGATATACATCCTTTTCAGTCAACTGCATAAATTTCAATTAGAAGTTTAAGAAAGTTCAAGCAAAGTACACTCATTTGCAAGAGGATCGATTGAAGCAAATGAAGGCAGTTCTCCCAGCCAATAGAGGAAGATGGGCTTCTAACTCGTGCAAGGGTGAGGCAGATTTTTAGCCACAAAATAAAATTTTGTAATAAAAAATTCCGGGAACAATTTTGTAATTTCATTCAAAAAATTATATTCTTGTGGCTGAAAAACTCTTCCTCACCCTTACACATTTTTAAATAATGTGATACACTCTCTACCCACCGTATTAACATTTTGGGTAATGAGTTTATATCAATTTTCAAACATGTGTAAAGGCAAGGTATCACCTATAAACCATAAAAATAAATTTTTTTAAATAAAATTATAAAGTTATCCTTAAAAATTTTTATTACAAAACTTACACTAGAATCTAACCCTCTTCTGCTATCTCAATTCAAAAAAGCAGCTTCTAGAAACACTATAAAGAAAAATAGCTCTAACTTAATTTTATAAAAATTTAGCAATTCGGTACTACGGTATATCATTCTTTTCTTTTTTCCGAAGGTAAGAATATATGGTAATCTCCAATAAAACAAAGAGTTAGTATTTTTGTAACTTTAGAAGAAAGAAATCATTTTTTTTAATTTAAAAAAAATATACTATAAGCATACAACTTTAAACTTTCCGTTACTATTATATTTTTAAGTAAAAAAATACAATTTGTAACCTGAGTAGCTAAATACACAACAATTTAAAGATTAAAAAAATTAAAAAAATTAGCTAAAAAAGCAACCCAACAAAAAATATTTCATTATCATTACACCTTGATTGTATTTTCGTTACAAGCTAATCACTAATAAGTTTTTTCCTACTAATAATAATATGTATACTCACATGAAGAAAAAGACAACTTCCGTAATCATCGTAACCTTTTTTGTCATTTATAATTTAATGGTGGATCTTCGGGACTTCACAAAATCTAATATTATCCCCAAAACCATGCAGTATCCAGTGCACCAAAATGAGGGATAGAGACGAGCCACGTGGCAGCGATTACCCGCTATCTCTATTTTTTTTTTATGTATTCGAATGGCTAATTTTAAAATTAATAATTGAGATTAAATATATATATATTTAAAAAATATATTTAATTTCAGCTATTAATTGAAAATTTAATTATCGAAATATATGGGACAGAAGTCCAGCATCTCTTGCGGTCAAAATGGGGTGGAGGCTATAAAATATTGGAAGTAAACAAAAATTGCCTTAGCAAGGTAGGGTCAATCTAAGTAATGGTTCCTATAATTCAAAATAATTCTATTTAGTCACCATACTTTTAATTGCAACCATGTTGATCCTAAAGTTTAAAAAGGTCCACCATATTGTTTGTTTGGTTACAACTTTTAATATACAAAAAAACAAATGAATTCAGCTAAAAGTGTACTGCTTATTTATACAAAAATAGTAAATAAACTCAATTTAAAAGTTGAACAGCCAAACATTATCAATTTTTAAGCAAATAACCTAAAAAATTAGAACTTACAAGATACAACTAAACAAGCCCTAAGTAATGTTTTTATTAGCAAAGTGAAACATTGTGCTTAACTACTTGATGGGTAATACTCTGAAATTCATTTATATACTAGACCTAGGTGCATAACATTAACAAGCACAGAGGGTAAATTATGGGTAAAGTGAGCTACATCTAATTCGATATTGAATCGGTCACATTACATAATATGTATGTATGAAGTCACTAAATATTAAGTACGGCACATGTTACTTCGTATATATGAACGTAGAAGATGATGGCGGTGTCCAGTGGCGGACGCAGAATTTTTGTCAAGGGAGGGCAAG
>MKEJ01088647.1:0-23037 GCA_001753735.1 Embelia ribes
AATGCATAACAGTATTAAATAATCCGGCGATATTTTCGCTGGATTGAGACTATCATGGCGCGATCCAACACACACGAGCGCTTACCATTTCCCCAGTTGCCGACAGCCTGACACCACACCATTCTGGTAACCACTAATAACACGCCACGTGTCCGTGGCGTTATATACAGAATATACAGGAGTTCATTACAAGAATGGTCCACAGAGCTTAAAGAAAATCTCGTATGGTCCCCATCCCTTTGACTGAAACACTAATAGTCTCTGAAGTTTAGAAATATTATCTTTTGGTCCCTTGTGTATTTTCTTTCAATATTTACAAGTTTCACACATTCAAATTTAGAGCCCCTACATGAACTACAATATGGTCATATGTTTTGCTTTTCATATTTTAAAGGGAAAAATGGTAATGTATTTTCAAAACTATATTCAATAAATATTGATACTATTGATATTTAATATCTATATGCACTTATAATTGATCGATAGCAAAGTTAAAGACACATGCTCATAAATTTGACATTCTATTATAATACATGTATAATTTGCCTTATGTTTTCATTGTAAACTTCAAAAAAGTATTTTAAAAAAGAAAATATATATTTTAAAAAATTTTATAATGTAAATTAATGCTATCCCAAATTTCAAAATACATTTAAAAAAAATTGTATTAAATCCGTCCACGTTGAACCACATTCTTTAGTTGTGTTTTATTATTTTTAAAACATAACGAAACTATTAGTGTTGCAATTACATTTATGGGGACCATATTGCACTTGATTGCCAATATTGGGACCATATTTGTAATTATCCATACATACAAGTCCCCACATCCATGAAAATATTTGGCGGGCAATAGCCATAAATTCAAAACCATTTTCATTTCTGGGCCTCATTTTTTTCCCTCCTTCCCTCTCTCTTCTCCCTCTTAAATACTTTCTCTCTCTATATTTTAATTTTCTAGGGTTTTCTTGGTTTCTCCTTCCCCAATTATCTGCTGCTATGGCTTTGAGGTTCAAATCTCTCTCTCTCTCTCTCCCCCTCTCTATTTCTCTCTTCTCTGATAGTATTTATCGACTTTGATTAGTGTTTAATGTTGATTGGTTGTGTCAAATTGGAGTTCGGTTTAGTAACAAATTAATTTAATTTTGTCAAATTTAGGGCCTTTACTGGTTTGCCTAAAGTGATTGGCTATTTGATTAGGATTTGTTGTTGATTGGTCAATATCACAAGCTAAAATTTTATCTGTGTAAAATTGGAGTTCGGATTAGGAAAAAATAATCTATTTTTGTGACTTTAGGGCTTTTTTTCTGGCTTGTATAGGGTTTTTTGTTTATTGATGGAAATTGCAAGCTATTCATTGTCTGTATAAAATTGGAATTCGGATTAATCACAATTTTATCTGTTTTTGTTGACTTAATTTTTTTTTTTTAACTTGCTTCTGTATTGTGATTGGTTATTTGTTTAGGGTTTGCCATTCATTGAATGGAATTTGCAAGCCAAGCCTCGTCTGTATTTAATTGGAATTCTGATTAATTACAATTTAATCTACTTTTGTTGATATATTACTTTTTAACTGGCTTGTATATGGTGATTGGCTATCTGCTTTGGGTTTGTTGTTCATCGATGATATTAGTAAACTACATGTTAAAAATTAGAGTTTCAATTAGTAACTATTTTAAGATTTTGCTGCTGTTGATTTTTGGGATTTTCCAACTGGCGTGTGATTGGTTTTTATTTATTCATGTTATCTTGAAGTTTCTCCAATTTTATGTTGGTGTAATTTGGGGGAGCTTGAAGAATACAATTAAGATAGAAAATGTGAAAAAGGATTAGGTATGCCAGATTGCAGGAAAACTTTCTTCTTAACTATTGTTATATGATTAGATTCTTTTTAATTGGTTCTTTAGGTCCTGATGGCTTAGGGCAAAGTTATTTTCCCAAAAAGTTCTGTCTGAAACACCATGGGAAAAGTTTCCCCAAAAAATAAGAAATTGAAGACTCCAAAACAGAAAAGGCGTTTGCGCAACAACAGCAATAAGTATTTGAAACCGGGGGCACTTGCCCAACTTCGTTACACTAAAGCTAGTTCGGCCAAATCATGTACTGATCTCGGAAAGAAAAGGATAGCTTTGTTTGATGGCCCAAGTGAAGGAAATGACGTGGTGCTCGTTGATAAGGCTAGTCACGAGAGCCCTTTGATGATTTTGTCACCGCAACGGTTTGATTTTTGTCGTGCTATTGAACGTGATGATATGATCAATAGGAATAGCGTGTTGAGAACACCAAAAACCCCTTGTGCAGAGGAGCATGAGTTTGAATCGAGGCTCGAGTCTCTTCCTATGGACTTGCTGGTATGTAACTTCCGACTTGACCAAACAGAATTATCAACTTGGATTTGTTAGCATAACTTTTTTTCATCAGTCCTGGGATTTTGTAGAGCTATTGATTTTGACTATCTATATGTTTCTTGGATCTTCCTCATTGGATAAGTTGGCTCAATCTATTTTAAAGTGGATACGTCCTAAGGAGAAAATGTTGATTATGGCTAACCTTCATTTTTTGTATCAACTGAAGCTCTTTTGATGGTTGTAGCTGTAGGCACGTAGCAATATCGGTCTGCTAGGCCTGTACAAATAGTTTTCTACATTTCTCTATATCCAGAAGAAATGTTGGTGCTATAGGGTTCACTTGATGCTTGAAAGAATCTTCATTTATGTGGATTAGATATATTTAGAGTAACTAACCTTCATTTGTTTGTAATTTGAGGTACAAATACTTTGCCACCTGCACCATGACCAACTCAGGCCAGTTTTCCATGTTTCTCAGAGAATTAGAAAAGCTGTAAGTATCTCTCTGATATAAGCTCATGTATGTAATTAATGGTTTCTGGTTTTTGAAATTAAGATAAGATTTGTTATTTCCCGAATCAGGTTGAAATTGCTAGGCAGATTTACTTTAATTACACTACTCCTGATCGCTCGAGACTGGAGATGCTGAGTAATATGACTCCACTTCCGACTGAACACTGGCCTTTTCTGGGGTATGTATTTTAGATGCTGCTTTTTTGTTTTTATTTTTTACACAGTGACTTATTTTTTCATGTTATGTTTTAGCAAGGGAGATGGAAAAGGCATGTTAGTACATAATAATCCGCATACTCCTAAAGCACCAAGGCATGGCCCACGGCCGGCACCTCGTTTCAAGTATGCCGAGATGCGCCCAATATCTGTTGTTCTCTTCCAAGAGGCGGCATTTCCTCCTAGATGTATTGTTCCTTCGGTTCTATCAAAACCCATATGCAGATCATTGGCTTCCAACAGAGTCCTATTTAATGAAGACGAGTTGTGCCAAGCTGTTGCCCAGAATAAGCTTCTATAATCTTATGAGCATTTGGTATTTTCGGTTTTTGCCTGCTGTGTAAATACTATCTTTTTGTTTTCTATCCGTCTAGTAAGAGTTGAAGTTGAACGGATTTGCAATTTTGTGGCTTTGCTGAAGCAGCCCTATTTCTATTAGGCTTTTTAGGTATGCATTAGATATTGGGTACTAGGGCTTGGGTGATCGTTAAGTAAATAAATTTTCGTGTTAGTTTTCAAAAGTGGTGCTTGTTTTGCGGGATATTTTGTTGGCCCTCTCTTTGACTCATCAATATTTATGTCTCAACTCTTTGGTCCGTTAAATACCTTGTCATTTTTAATATTCTCTTCCCTGCTGAATTTTCTGCAACAGATGCTTCTAGCATTTGACCTTTAATCAACCAACTATTTGTGGTCCTCCTGTTGTATGTCTGATGATGTACATGTAAATATACGTATTGTCTTGGTGCTTCGTGTCACATGCATCAAGGTTCAAACTTTCAGTTCATTATATCTTGGTGGCGTGCATAATGGTTTGCTTTCATCTTTTATGGAGCTGAATAGAAGCTTTCATGATTGAATTATGTACTTGGGGTTACATTTAATAGTTTGCTGTCATCTTTTAAGGAGCTGAAGAGAAACTTTGATCTGTGTATTAAGTCACGGAACTTATCGATAAATGTGGATTTCAATCATGCTTTACTTCCATTCACACTATAACATAATGAATAGGACGCTGCTTAAGAATAGAAACCTGAAATCTGAAACTAATCCCAGTTATTTTGTTTTGAATAAGAACCTCAAACTAGATGCCAAAACTACGGATTGAACACTGATGGTGAGCTGGATATTCAAAATTTGAGGTTACACCAATATGCAGCTGGCACCATGACAAACTCACCACAGTATTTATGCATCACAGAGAATCAGGAACAGATGAATGTGTCACACTCAAAGAGCTTCGCTAAATTTTGTAAATATGGATGGAGAAGATTAGCAATATTTAAGTACAGTTAGTTTGGGGTCCTCAAAATGGCTACAACAGAAGATCAAAATTAAATAGAATCATTTAAACATATGTATAGTCTACAAGAGCATAGGTAGTGTCCTTGTGGATAATCTCTTCGTCTGGGGTATTTAGCAGATCACAATCCCACAAAGTATAGGAGATGATCTTAATATTGATAATCGAATTGTGTAGCACGCCCACAAGAAGAGCCTGTATGCAAAAGAAAATGATTAGGTGAGAACAAAACAGAGGGTAGTCAAAATGCAATGGAGAAACATGTTCATAACAATGAAGAAATTTGTATGTTCCAACCATTTGTCTCTCACAATATAGAGCAAGCCTTTTGTGCCATCCCCTTCTTTTTCTTCTGTTTAGGCGATTGGAGAACAACTTTAATGGCAGCATCAAAAACACCTTTGACATTCTGTCATACACAGGCATTGTTCAGAAAACCTCCAGCACAAGAGAATGATGTAGCATTTTGAAAATAGTTGCGATTTGTGAAAAATTATGAGGCATAATCAATGATAAGGAGAGGACTAAATAGTTTCAGCACCAATAAGTCCATGGAAGGGTTTGAGTTGTATACAACATGGGACGGTCATACACAAGTCATTTCTAATCCAAGCTGTTAAAGCTCTAGACGCCCTACCAACTTGCAAAAATCCACATTAAGAATGAAATCCCTTTATTCAGATCACCATTAGACATGACCTTAGTTTTGTGGAATGCAAGAGAATGTATGTTGCAGATACCTGCTGTGATTTAGAACTACACTCGATGTAAACAGAAGCACCAATCGTTTTCCTCAGCTCTTCACCCTTGAAAGAGAAGAGAAAAAAATTTAGGGTAAATAACATAAAAGGATAAGAAAAAGGGAATGAAGGGAAGACAATCTAAATAACAAAACTTATTTAAAATCTCTGTACCTGAGCAGTTAATATAGGTACAGCGCCTGGATGGTCTACGAAGAATTGCTTATCATCCCGAAGATCTGAAAGGATTATATGAATGGCAATACATAATGAATCAGCTAAAAGGTATTGTTGCAATCAAGCTTTGTATTGGCTTTCCAACTAAACCCAAGTGAAAGTCTGACTAAAATTGCATTTCAAGCACAAAAAACTAAAATGAAAGCGAATGTCAGGTCAGAAAGTAAAGACACAGCATGACAGGATTAATTTGCAAAACTAACCAAGTTTTGTTCCAACAAGAACAATGGGTACTCCAGGAGCATAATGCTTCAGCTCAGGAATCCACTGCAGAATGAGGTAAACACAAGCATTTTCACCATGATTAATGACCCCCCCATTACGTACCAACTGAGAGAGATAAAAGTGTCCCATATGATACAATCAAGCCCTCACCTTTTTGGATACATTTTCATAACTGGCTTTACTAATAAGAGAGAACGCGAGGATAAAAACATCTGCCCCACGATAGCTCAGAGGTCTTAACCGATTGTAATCCTCCTGTCCTGTTATCCGAAAACAATTCCAGACATATGAAAATAGATATTAGTATTCAACAAATTTAATGCTAGATATGTGATTTGGTTATATCAAACATTCCAGGACATAAAAGATAACCAATAATGTAAGCAAAACTTGCCGGCAGTATCCCACAATCCAAGGTTCACAGTGCTCCCATTGACGACCACATTAGCACTGAAATTATCAAATACAGTGGGCACATAATCCTGTTTCCATCCATATTTAAAACAATTTTAGATCATGTTTTTGAAATCAAGGCATATAGTGTCACAATCATAATCGAAGAAATTTCACGAGCCCCAATATCTATGCAATTAATTGAACATTTGCCCAATACTATTAGGCAATGCATAGCCATATGGTTCAACGTCAAGCAAATAATATCATGTGCCGAACAATTTTAAAAATGAAAAGATAAAATCTCCAACTTTAACTAATTTAACTCTCAAAACAATTTGAAAACTTCCATTTTCAATCACTACGTTGCCTGAGGCTTACTAGCCGAATACATAAGAGATGGTGCAAACTACAAGCAAATACAAAATGAAATCAAGCCTTAATTCCAAGAATTTGAGGTCGGCTAAATGAATATCATGTCAATATAACTCGGTCTGATTAAGGCAACCCCCTCATCTATCTTTCTAGCATACATATCGTACATATTGCTTGTATTCACGTTCCCATAGGTCCACTCCTACCTTTTCATTCTTTCCCATATCTGATTAAATACCCAAACCACATTATAAGGCTCTCTCTCATCTCAGACTCAATTGAAGCCTCAAATCTCTTCAATTTTGAACTTGTGTTCCCTAAGCTTCTCAAACATCCATCTCAACTGTGCGTACCTTGGTTATGTTAATTGTGTACTCATACTGTTTTAATAATGTTTGTCTTACAACTTTCTTATAAAACCTCGGTTTCAACCTCACATTGAGACTTGCGAAATATTTCAATATAAATTGTGCCCAATAAATATTTAGGGAATTAAAATGCAAATGCAAATACAAATTGGGAAGAAGATGTTTACCGTGGGGAAAGTATTGCTGGTGTAAGAAATGAGAAGGCAGGTTTTCCCAACCGCACCGTCACCAACCGTCACGCATTTTATGAATCTTGACGCACTCATTTCTTATTAATTATTCGTATATTTATTAAATTGATTAATTTGATTTTCGAAAAAGCCTCAGATCTTCCTCCTCAGAAGACCTGACCCGACCTGATCATAGGCACGCTTTGTCCAATAACCAGGAAAGGGAGCAACACTGAATGAAACCCTAGCTATGTATTCACTGAAAACAACTCTAATACAATAATTCTAAGAACGACATCGAGAGAGAGAGAGAGAGAGAGAGAGAGAGAGAGAGATGTGTTGTCTTCTTTTTTGGGAAAATGAACGAAAGAATGTATGTAAATGAGCTGTGTGGTGGTGGGTTTTGTAGCCGGGAAAATAGCCGTTGAAGCGGTCGCTGTGGTTGGACCAACCCTCTCTCTCTCTCTCTCTCTCTCTGACCAAACTGCGTGCTGTTTGATTCACGGGTGGGTTCGTCGCCAAAACGAGCATTTCTGCTTTTGATTTGATTCCTTTCGAGCTCAAATTCTAGATTTTCCCACAACAGCTTCTTTCTTTCATTTCGGAACGGACATGGATTAATTGCACTAATAGCTCACTTAGTTTCGACAATAAATTCTATTTGGTCATCAATGGTTCTACTGCTGATTCACTAATAGTCCCCAACCTTTGAGAACCTAATGGAATCTAGATCCCTATTTTTCAAAAAAGGTTGATAGATTTGGCTGCTTACACAGCATTTTTTAAAATTAAAAATTGTTATCGCAATTATAATTGGGAAGGAACAATACCGATATAAGTGGTTATGAAAAGAATAATTAGCTGTAAAAATATTACACAGGCCAACTGATATGATTTTTATCATTTGGAAATGACTTTCCGTGTCCTTGAAAGGGACCAAACCATTTGGTCTTGCAAAACTTGGACTTTTGTTGTTACAGTTACAAGAACCAAAATTGTTGAAACCATGGGGACCATTGCTGTAATTGACCCCCCAATTGAAATTCAATTCTCCCTTGTAAGAAAATTTGAATAAGCACCTTTCAAATTCAAATGCGTTCAGTTAATATTTGCATTTTTTCAAGCTAGCAAACTAAAATTCTGATGACATTTTGTTATTGTTCTCAGCAACGACCCTATGACGACCAAATTCCCAAGTTACCAGCAAAGACTCCAATTTCCCAATTAATTAACGCCAAGCAACTAGATACCTAGTATAAAGTTTTGGCCACAATTATAATCATAAGCTGGAAACATAAACCATTTTTTGATAAAGGCACTTCATACAGAGGTCATAAGCATACAAGATACAACAACATTATGGGGGATTTACTCGGATTCAGCACACATCAAAATACATGTATGAAATAATGCAGCCTAATAGATAAGTTAACCAAGTATTTGTCAGTTCGTAGACAAACATTTGGCTGGGTTTTATGATTTTCTTACAAAAAAATTGCCACAAAAATTCCATAAATATGCAACATCAACACCTAACTTCAGGACTTGCAGAAAGCATGGAGAGTCTCGTCAAGAGCTTTTCTATCATAATCCCCAGTAAAAACACAGTTGCCAAGTGGGCCTTTCAAGAGAATGAGCCTTAATAGCCCATCAGCTACTTTCTTATCAACCTGTGTCGAAAACAAACAAGAAAAATGTATCAATTGGAGAAACAAAACAATGATTCACATGAGTTATGTACTCGTGCTAGAATATACTCACCGCCATAACCGACTTGAACATCTCAACTGTCACTGTCTCTGGTGGAGCAATAGGTAGCTTAGCCTGTTTCAATATATTGTGTACTCGTTTTACAATCAATTCGTCAATCCAACCAAGGCGGTATGACATGTCCACAGCCATCACCTGACCACAGCCAAACATCTAATTTAAGCCCAAATTCCATTCAATTACCAAATTAACGAAGGTCCAGTTGTAAGCGTCTGTGTGTGTGTGTGTGTGTGTGTGTGTGAGAGAGAGAGAGAGAAAGAGAGAGAGATTACCTCGGAAAGGAAAGGGATTCCTAAGGTTTGCATAACAACAGACACCTTTGAACGAAGCAATTCCTGTTCATCACCACCAAGCACTCCAAAGTACAAGAATTCAATGTTGCCCAGAGATTTAAATTCCTTCTTTAGCTTATTATCATCACACCAACATACAAGACCAAAAGATGGATGTAGGGAGACCCATTTATCCAACGATGTGGGAAGCACCTTAAATTCCAATTTCTGAAGGCACTCTTTCAAGTAAATAACATCATCAGAGTTCAGTGATCCAGATTTCAACCCGTCACTCCATTGAAGGAAAACTTGGAAGACCTGATATATAACAGTATGACATCATATTCAGACAGCGGTAATATAATCATAAACTACAGTCTGTTTTGCACAAGAAATATAATACTGGTCCTTTTCCTAGTTTTTCCTAAGAGCTTAAGTTTTCGATGAGATGGCGGCCAAAACATGGTACCGGAACTGGCTAGGATTTTTAGTTCAAGTTTCACAACCACCCAAAACGAATAAATTGTTACGCATGTTTGCCTCAGCAAAGTAGTACACTAAGGCTGCACAATAAGGGAGGTCTGCAAATGATAACCCTCTCATTAAAAACTTATGATTTTAGCAGACATGGTGTCTTACAATCAAACACAAACATTGTTTGTTAGGTTGCTTACCGTTTTAGCCGCCTGTGACGGCAAGGCTACAGCTGACAACTCCAGTAAAATTTGAAGGTAGCTTCGGTGATGTGGATTCTCGCTGACTCCACACTGATTCACAAAAAATGAATGAAGACTCGGGTAGATATTACATAAGGTCTTCCACAAAGGACGATCAGTTTCACTGGAGCCACGGCGATGATGGATTTCCTTCATTTGCTCCATAGAACCAGAGAAATCATGCCAATGTACTTCAGAGGGAGAAACCAGTACACCAAGTACAAGATCGTCATACCTCAAATAGGATGAATATGGACAGAATATAAAAGGTCCCTCATGTAAGGCATTAACAATTTTTCGCTTTGAACTATCCATTTCATTCCAAACAAATGTGTAAAACTTGGACATCTGTGTTAAGCTGGCAGAAGAGAAAAAAGAAGTAATGGAATAAGCTTCATTTAAAATGTGTAACTTTAGTACCCTATAAGAGTGTGCATGTAGTGTTGCGAAAAGGAAAACGCAATATGATCAATGTTGAAGTAACATACAAGGTGTCAAAGACGACAAAAAGTCCAAAAAGAATGTTACTTGCAGCATCATATTTCAGCGTAAATGACAACATAAATATGGATCCCTCAAACATAATTTTTCATGCAATGTTTTCTTAATACAAATAGAATGATAAAGTATCAGAGAAAAGAATGAACAAATAAATCAAATTATCAATCAAGAAAGCAACTCCTGCAAAACGAAACCCAGTTTTTCAAGGTTTAAAATATATTTATGTAAAATGCTTTATTCTAGCATTGTTTGTTGGAAACTGCTCTTCACACACTAGGTAGAGCATTCTACATGAACCTATTTCACACCAAAACAAACAAAATGCTAAAATAGATGGAACAAATTTTATCTTAACCCAAAAAAAAAAGAAAAAAAAAAGCCAAGAACCAAAAGCTCAATAAGAAGGAAATAAGGTGGTACCACACCTAGCCATGAAAGGTGTCTTAAATCTCCTCCAATTTTGAAGAACGGACAAGGCGTCATCAAGGCTAACTTGTGTCTTGAATCCAATATCTGACAACAACTTCTCACTTTTCAACTGATTGATAAGAGAAGCAAATACATCAAATATTAATAATCATATCCACATTGTAAGATACACAAATTTCTATATACACTGAGGAAGCATTGTCTATTAAATTTCTGAGTATGCTACAACAGACATTAATGACGTACTGGAAGGTGGAGAACATACCAATAAAGAATACAGGACCATTCCTTGTTAAATTTCAAGAAACTGAGACATATACTCGAATAAGTTTTGAACTCTGAACAGTAAAACTCATCAAGTAATAGTAAAAATATACAGCAAAAACATATTACCAACACTTAACTTTAATACTCTCAAACATCTACCCAATGTATTCACTTGTCACAGTAACAAACCCTTTTTCTTTTCAATCTCCAATTGAAAGCTACTACTTTACAGGCCAACAGAACTTCCACCAAAACTAAGGGACTACAGAATTACACAAACATAATTCAGATGGATAAGGGTATTGGACATGCCTACAAGTCAAAATTTGCTATGATCAAATTTACAAACATACAGGAGTTCAACTGAATTCTCTATTTTCATTTCTCTGGAAACCAACAAAGGGAGGTCTATGTGGCAACTCACAACAGACTCTATAAATCCAATATTGGTTAAATATGGTGCTTTACCCATACTCTTCTTATCTCAACAAAACTTATTCTAAAAAAAAATATGAATGGTTATTACAAGAGGTTAAATTACATCGAGTTAGCCTTGACGTGTCAATAAAATAAACAGGAGTTCCCGTATCAAAAGACTCAAGTTATGCATCTGCCATTTTATGATATTTAGCAAAGTTAAGGTTCTACCAATTTTACAGAAAGACAAACCGCGGCCCACAACATTTAAAGTAATGAGTTGATGACCAATTCCAAAATATACATAAAACTAACCTTTGGAACCGCATATGGAGCATTGGCACCTAAAACCGAGCACACAGCCTCACAATCATAAAACAAGTCTTTAGGATAGTGAAGCTTGTCATCCCTACTAGATGATACCCACTGGAAACCACAAAAACACGTTATAAATGAAGATCTGAACGTTCTGCTATCCCCAGCAGAATTATATATGCAGCAACCGGCCACTTTATCGCTAAAACAATCCTCCCAGAAATTATCAAGTGCCTCCAATAGGTATTGAGACCTTATCCTGTCTTTTGTTAAGGATAACTGAGACAACAAATGAACCAACTCTTGTGATTCCCAATCCTTGGCAACTGCACCATGAAGTATTGGTTCCCCATCCCGAATCATATTCTTCAGATCTGCATTAGATGAATCAGTGATGCTCTTTTCAACAGAAACAACTTGTACAAAATCCGTAATTCCTATTTGCTGGAAAAACTCTCGCCACTTCCTCATACCACTGGGTAGTGGTCCAGTGATTGGATGTCGCAAGTATTCAACATCGACCTCATGCCATTTCAAATCCATACCGTTGATTAACTTGTTTATGTTGATTGTATTTCCAAATTCTTCACTGAAATGAATGGCAACTTCAGCAGGTCTAACGTAGCCATGATTTGTTGAAATGAAAGCTCTTTCACGTAATTCTGAGATAATGTATCCCCTCTCGACATCACAGTTGGGACAACTCGACTGAAGGTGGCACATTACAAAAGAAAGATACTCCACCACCTTTTTTTTATCATCTAAAGTAATTCCGTCATCAGATATTGCTGGCAATATCTGCAACTTCACAATTTCATGAGCAGATAACTGTTGAACACCAATCCTAAGAAGCATCCTAGTAACATTATCCACGATAGACATGCCTGAATCAGAAATATTAACAGTAGTTGCGGCAGAAAAGAGGTTATGGCTTACAGTCCTAAGTTTAGCATACAAGATTGGGAAAGCATCTGGATTATGTTCATTACCAAACCCAGGGCTTAAAGAATTGGAGTGCAGCCATATTGTACCATCATCAACCGAGCTATATGCACCATCCGACAGAGGAATGAAAGGAATTTTCCTAAGATTATTTATCACATCTGATGCTGTTCCAGAGCTTAACGAATTTTGACCAGAAGAATTGAACAGCATAGTATAGAGTGCATTAAGACATGAAGATAACCAAACTAGCCCTGCTGATTTGATACCTTTCTCAGAATGACACAACGAAGTCATGACTTGGACTAGAACACTAGGTCCATATTCCTGTACTCCCAGATCTCTGGCTAAGGAATCAGATAAAACAATGTTTCTATCTAAAAACCCAAGGCCAAGGTGCTCACGGCAATAACTACCAGGTAAAAGATTCAGAGCTTCTTCATTCCAATTCCTTATAACCTTGCAGGGAAGAACACATTCTTCCTTGTTTCCTTCCATTAGCAAGCACTTGGACATGCGTAATTTGGAGATAATAAGTCGAGGAAGACTAGAGAAAAATCCTTGCACTTCCCCAACAAGAGGAACAAAGCTCATAAAAAATGAGACAGCCTTCCCAGGGGCGTCTGCAAAACAGGGAAAGGCACAAAAAGATTTCTCTGCACTAACAAATAAATCAGGAAACTTTGCCAATAACCACTGGTTCCACGGGCTATCCCCATCAACCTCTTCTCTAGATGAAGGAAGAACAAAATCGCCTTGTATAATAAATTTCAGACCATATCTTCTCAGAGGGAGAAAAGCAAAAACTGGTTGTTGTTCTAAATGTGGGACATATTCCCCATTTCCAGATTCTTGCAATGTAAATGCAATAGAGATTTCAGTCTTCTGTACATCGGGGCGAATGTTATCGGCCTGCAATACTTGAGAGGCAACAAACCATGTCATTTTCTCTTTCCCAAAGGAGACATTAACTATACCGTTCCCCACAATTTCTTTTGTCATGATAACCATTGTATCATCAGGAATGCTTCTAAATCGAATACATTGGAGACGGTGGAGGAAAAGCAATAAAGATGGGTGAAGATCAGAGAACATTAATCGGATACTGTTCATTGAAGAATCCTCGGACAATTTTGTTCTGAAAGGGAGTACAATGCAGGTATTCCAATCAGAAGGCTTTGTTCTATCAGTACTACAAGAAGCCAGCTTCCTGTAGAAATCAACATCACAAGGAGGTACAACTGTTGGCAATACAAAACCTATCTGTCCCTCAGTTATATCAAACTTGACATGAAACCCATTAGAATGAATCTCTGGAGCATCAGTGACCTGCACAAAGACCAAGTACATTTTACTTTGCCATGAAAAATAAGAAACAATTTCATTCTTTATATAATACAAAAAATACCCGAAAAACTGATTTGAAACCAATGCCCTTCTTCCCAATATATCCGCCAGTCGTCCCTATTTTGGTTGAAGATCCGACATCACAAAGCGCTCTTATGTTTTGGGAAGAAAAACCTAGTTCATTGTTAAGGACAATAATTCCGGATTCTTGAAGAATGAATGTCAGAGTTGGTTCCACATTCTCTGGGTAGCTATTGTCATCCGCATTCTGAACCTGAAGCAATATCCAAGTTAGCAATATTATTTGCAAGATTAACATTACTTAAATGCAGAAGAGAAAGAAAGATGCAGTTATGTTTGTGGCCTCTGTTCCGGAATTCACATTAAACATATTGTACCTTAACAGAAGCTAGGTGATTCAAAGGTTCAAAAAATTTCAACATCGTGTTCACATAACAGAAAGCATTCGCCAAACATAATCAGGGAATGAAGAACCATAATTTTCTATTGAGCTGAAAAAAAAGTTGCATGGATAAAACAAATGAAAGCTCATAACTGACAAAAGGATGAAAAATAAATATCATTTATGTTCCAGAGAAAACAATATTACCAACTCAAGCAGAAAATGTGAATCCTGTGAATACAATTCCTGTGACAGACAATGGAGTGCTCTCCCTAAACGAGCATGCTGCTTCTTCAACATGCTGGCTTCCATGTCCGAAAGTTCAGGATCCAGACCAAATTCATCGCGCCTTATAGATTCAATGACCATCAGTGCCTTATTTTCTTTATCATACGCATTACATTGACCCCCAAAAGCATACCCATTAAGGGACTCAGACAGCCTCTGACTTTTATCCTTTCTACATTCTTCCTTATCAGGATCCAACTCAACAGAAGCCGAAATTTTACACTCAGCAGAGGGTAACTGACAAAGTTCATCCTTGGTATGGATAGACCCCCTGTCAGAGTCAGGACCAACAACTCCTAAGCATGATGTACCAGATATAGAGTCATTGGTCATAGAGGAAGCAAACGAGTGGTAATCGTCAATCCACTCCACTATACCAAGACAAAGTCCAACATCATGAAGCAAGTGACGTTGATCAGTTTGTTTGCACTCACATAGTATGACTGAAGGAGCATCTCTCAACACGAATTGCAATCCAGAGAGCAATACATCCGCAGCAAAAACGTGGAATTCCCCTGGCAGATGGCCAAGGCAATCGATGAAAAACCTTGATGCAACCTTAATTTTTTTGCGAACTATACCATTGGTACCTTGCAAATGGAAGCCAGATTTGGAGGTGCCTCTACCAAGGGAGTTCTTATACAGTGAGTTCCTTGGCAACACAATAGATTTACTTTCATTAATTTCACTTTCCCCATGGTTCATTATTACTTCAAATGCTTGGCGAGCGTGGCATTTGAGAAGGGACAAGGGAACATGTGCTTCACCACCATATAATGATAAAAGAGACAAGAGTTCCACAGCTGCTTGGAAAGAGGAAACTTGAAGACAAGCTTCAAAGAATGATTCCACGCTAGCTGTATGATCAATCCTAATAACTTTCCCATCCTTTGTCACCATGCACAACAACTCTTTCGCATTAACCTCAGTCATCAACCATCTAACAAGAGGACCGAGCGAAGGTGCAAAAACAATATCCCAATGTGTCCATGAGATCAAATCTGACAGCATGGGTGCCCTGAGCAGGACTCCAATAGCATCCTTGGTAGTAAAAGAACCAAAGGTTTTAGCTTCATAGCCAATATTGGTTCCACCTACACTAATTCCCGAGGTGTCTTTCTCAGTTATTGTATTTCGCCAGTGTCTTGCCAACAAAGTCGTAGAAAATAAGACACAAGTAGAAGAGCATCCTTTCTTTTTCACATCATCCATGAAATCCTTTAGCAAACCTGTTTCTGCTAACACAAAATTGACTAAAGGAAATTGTCTCCCAAGCAATGGAGGAATCATCTCCTTCGTTATATTTTTATCCTCCCCAAGACTATTTGCAGCTTGTGACAAAAACACAACCAACTGCTCCTCAAGCATGCAGACCTGTAAAGGAGGCTTTGCAAGATTTTCTTCACTAGTCAAGCACTTCCGCAATGCGTTATGAAGCAGAGAGACATGTTTCTCTAAAAAGATAAAGAATTTGCCATAACCAAGGGACTTGAACTTCTTTACAGAGAACTGTTTGGCCAGCCAAAACTCACATTTGCAGAGCTTCCTCAAGAAACTAAGCTTAGGTTCAAGTGTTAATTCTATGTTACTCAAAATTTTGTGATCAAGATCAAAATAGGTGGAAATTTTCTGCACAATATCATCAACAGTGACACCTGCAGCATTAAACCGTCCAAATCATTATTAACATTGTCTACGAGGCAATAAAGTCAAATGAATGAAGAATAAAAAGTGAGAAGAATTTTGACTCCTGCCAGAGTGCTTTTGTTCTTTTTTTCTTTTAGAAAAAAAAGTAAGATGCAAAAAGCCTCTATGGCAACAAGGTAAGGCTACATGCATAAGACCCCTCAAAACCCCAAAATGCGGGAACCTACTGGATTGTCCATATATATAGTATGATACTAAAAGCAAACATCAAAGGGGACACTAGTTGCTAAAAAGTAGCTTAAATAGAAATTAGCAAAATATTGATATCAATGAGAAACTTTAACTCAAATTAATAATCCAGCCAGCAGATAAAAGAAAAGGTAGCATTGTTTTAGACGACACATATTTTAAATGAAGAAAGTTCCAATTGTCTAAGTACTGATGTAGTACTAAACCACACAACAATAATATATAAACCCGTAAACTATACTGTTGAAGATTTTCTAGTTAAAATATAGAAATTAAAATTGTAAAAACATGAATTCATAATGTTGTTTTGCCAAAAAGTAATGGCACGAAATGTTATTGGGTACTTTTTATTTGTGGTCCTAGAAGATAAGTACAAATGAAGTATACACAGGCAATCACATTTTAAAATATGATTTGCTATTAAAAGATTAAAAAAGTGGCTATAATTCCTAATTAACCATACAATTAGTAGAGCGTTCATGCATTTAAAGCAACCAATAGCAATTGTGGGCAAGCCCATGGCAACAAGGAAGAGGAGAGGAGAAGCATTAGGATGTGGAAAACAAGTTTCAATTTCTCACTTGACAGAATCGAGTTCTTTTCCACCCTGGGAGAATTGATGAGGACATTTTTATTTTATTTATTTCTTTTAATTTTGGTTAATTTTTATTTGAGAGATTTGATTTCTGATTTGATTTGATTTGATTTTTATGGTATTATTTCCTTATTTACTTGCTAGGATTTTTCCTTTAAATAACACGCTTGTTGGTATCATTGGACAGTTTTGATGATTGAATAAAAATTGGATGTGTTTCTGAGTTTTCTCCCTCCTTTCTTCTGTTTCTTTCCCCCAATTCTTTCTTTTATATGTTATTTTCTTTTCAATCTTATTGTGCTGCATCAGATTATCTAGGGAAACAAAAGATATTAAGGGAAGGAGACACACTTTTGGTGTTACATTTTGTTTTCCCCACTGGATCCGGTTTGGCAGGTTCGACCTCAATGCTTTCATGTAATGTGTGTTTCTCTAACACTGTATCGCCTACACCAATATGAGTAAAATCTTGAAAATCATCGTACATGCTATCCCACATTCCACGTGCAATAGATATCACCTGCAACAGAACTAGTTATAGTGCAGAACAGCTACAACCAACCAAACTACCAAAAAGACCAACGTGCTATATATGAATATAATAGAACTCATACTTTAGAATCAAATTACAAAACATGCTATTCAACTATAGTTGTGAATAAACTCATCTGAGATTTATAAGGAATATGGTTACCATAATCAAATAAATTGATCGCAATCAACTTACAGCGACATTCAGTAATCCAATGAAGGGATGAGAGGAGAACCAATCTTTTGCTTTCTTTTTTTGTTGATTAATTTTATAGCACTGCAGCATCCTCCAAAATACCTAGGAATACAAAGGAATAGATAAGAGCAGCATCATACAGGCAGGGAGATAACCATGTCAAATTATAAAAGTATGCACAAGAAAAGAGTGGGAATATATTTCTTTAAAAAAAGACGACGAAGTGTAACTAACAGAGTAGCCCACTACAACTGTAGAATCCCAAATACACATTCTCAGCCCAGCTTGCAGAGAAGTATATAGTTCGGATGGAACAATCATACCGCTGCTCCATCGTCACCCTTTGGGTGGGGATACAAATGATTAAATAAATGATTAAAAAGAGCAAAAATTAAGACAGAAGGAAGGGAATATAATAAAATCATATACATATAATGGAGCAGATAATAGCACCAACCTCCCCAATTTCCAATACATTAAATTAACAATAAAAGTAAAAAATAAAGCTCATTTTTTTCTCGAAAATACTTGAGAGTAGCAGCAAAAGGAGGCAATCATAAAAACAATAACACTGGTGAAACGAAGAACAAAGAAAGAAAATTGATGGCATATAACAGTGAGCATGCACAGTGTAAATGATGAATTACAACATACCTCAGACACACTATTCACTCGACATGCTTCTTTCCACATCATAATGAACATTCTCATAGAATTTTCATCAAGCGAAAAATCAGCTTCGTCCTGATTGACAGACTCCTTTCTGCTCTTGACTAAATCTCTATCAGTTTTAGGCAGTTTGCATCTTGTGGCAATGTTGCCACTTTTATTTTCAGGTTCTCTTTTCCTTTTCGACAACCCCTGACTCTCTTTATAATCCAAACCATCAATAGCAGGGGAAGGATCAATATCCACATCTGCTTTCCTCAACCGAAGTCGGGACCTCTCTTCCGCTGCCGATGGGTAAGGACAGCGACTCGGATGGTTACACCTACCTGGATTTTGAGACAATGTATTGCTAGGACTGTTGAAATCATTGTCATCTATGTTAACTTCATCTTCAGATTCCTCACTGTCAATTTCCTCCGAACTTGATGAAACAAATCTAATGTGCTTGCCAGTGCCACCAAAATCCTTATTTTCAGAGGAAAATGATTCAATACGCTTTGAAATTGAACTAAAATGCTCATCCAACTGCCTTTTTTGCGAAGACAGAAGTGGTCGTTTCTTAACTCTCTTACTGGAGTTCTGTTTCACATCCTGAAGGAATTTCTTCAGTGTATTATTTTCCAATCGCTTTACTTGCCGAAGAAAATTAATATGCGTCCTGTACACAAAGATTTCACTTAATCCATACACAACAATATTACTAGATTGGGAAAATAGAAGCCTTTTACTATTTTTTATTTTTCTTGCAGGTTGGGTAAGGACAAGCAGCCCTTGAAGGTGACCCAATGTAGCTAGAAGACGATTTAGACCTCAAAGCTATGAGCCAATTAGAACTCATTCATAGAATGGACTTTCAGTAAAGTGATTGCAGTAGCAGGAAAAATTACATACCCCAAGCTTTGAATACGCACATTAAGTCTTTCTCTTCCTGAAACTGATCTCTGCTTTGCAGCAAAATCCAGGAACTCATCAACGCCAATTCCTTTACCTTTGTGAATATCTAGGAATTCACCAAGGCAGGAAATTATTTCCTCACTTGTTACGTTGAAAATCTCTTTCGTTTCAGAACTTACTGAAAAATAATGCATAGCAAGGGGATGTCGTACCAAGGGACCCAGTTCAAGCTGTTCATAGTGCTCAACACCCTCGTTTTTGCAGATAGCTACATCCAAATCATGGAGTGAAGTAATTCTTCGTACGGCAACGTAGCAGTGAATAAATGCATTGATCTGGGAAAGACAAGTAAATATAATTTACATGATTGCAAAGACATGAAAATGTCTCCCAATGACATTGCCTTAAACCCTTAAGACTATCTTCTCTCATCTTAACCTTAATTAATACCACTCCTAAACTAGCACAGATCACTTAATTTCTAATTTTATCTTCCCTACTATCCCAATACATACATCCCAACATATGCATCTCAAATTACACTCATGACTAAAACAAGTTTGTTACATAGAATTAAATAAAAACACCACATATCAGAACAAAAAAGAACTGGATGCCTACATAGATACATACATAAAACTGGTATATATACATATATATATATATATATATGAGATGATGAAAAGTACCTTCCCTTCAGTGAGCATAAGTTTGTTGAGAGCCGGAACTTGTTGCATAGGCATCCCTAATGAATCCCAACTCTCCGCATTCAGCTCCGCCAATGCCGCCAGTGACACCTTCCACGCCGACACGTGTTCTCCGGCAGCCAGGAGATCGGCACTGGCCTTCTCCACCGCCCAGTTGATCGAGTCTACGCTATGCTTCTGCCGCGTAGGCTTAGAGTTCGAATTAGGGGGCAGAGGTTGGGGATTGGAGGGTGGGGTTTGGAAATTAGGGTTTTGCAAAAGGACATTAGGGTTTTGGAACAGGAAATTAGGGTTTGGGAGGAATAAATTAGGGTTTTGGATAAAGAGATTGGGGTTTTGGAAGAAGGGATTAACGGCCGGAGGTAGCGGGGGCGGCGGAGCGCCCCGACCGCCGCGGCGGAAGCGGTTATGTTGACCGTGCATGAGAGGAAGGGGGAGAGAGAGAGAGAGAGAGAGAGACAGGGTTTGACTACAATATGTATTGGGGCCATGAGCATTAGAGCCACTTAGCCGACAGATATTGCCACAGGTGTCGTACGCGTTTGTTAGTCCGTATAAATCACTGCTCATGGCCATTCGGTTTTCACAAATTCTGAAACAATTGATTCTCCATTTGGCAACCATTCCAAAAGCTTACATGAAATATATATGCATTTAAAAGGTTAATCCGAAATCGTAACAAGTACGTGCCATCGCTAACAATTGATTTTAGTTCACAATTTGTAAAAAAAAATACATAGACTTGTATTTGTGAATTTAAATAATGTAAAAAAATAACCATCTAAACTAAATATTCATACAAAACTTTGCAACTGGGCCAATATTGGACATACGGTATATATGAATTGTTCATTCCAACTTGTAATTTATTGCCCGCAAAATGAAGATCAAGTTGGTGATTCGAAACTCGCATTGTTCTTCCAACTGTACAAACATAGAAACAAAGTGAGCAATCACACTAGAGCGCGTATATAGAAGGATGTATACTAATTGCTTGTATTGCTATAGCAGCAAAATGACCTAATGTGCTCCCAAGGATTCTTCGTCTTATTCTAACTTCTGTTAATTATTAGGAGCAATATTGATATTTTTAAATTTTACAATGATTCGACATAAATTGTGGAATTATTTTTAGGCAATCAAAGGAGAAAAATGTTGTTAATTATGGACGGAGGAAGTGTAATTTAAAAATATAATTTTTCCCATTTACCCAAAAAATTAGGAAAGAAACTGTAGAGCGAGCCGTTTTGTGGTGGTTAATGTGATTGTTGGATTAAATATTAATGAGCGTTATTGAAATCAATAAGTACAAAATGTATGGCCAAAATTTTGAATTCCAAATCTCAACTATTAATTTTTTTATCAGTAGCCTGTCCTCAATTGCTATACAACGGCCCTACGTGTGACGATGGCCCCTCCACAGTACCTTTATAAGGGCACTTCATAGTTTATGGACCGTTGGAAAAACTTTTAAAGGTAATTTTACAATAAGATTCATTATATTTTGGGTTATGTAACAAGTGAAGAACCGCTTTACATATGCTTTGGATATTAAAAAAGGATTTACTTTTATTCTTTGACAGTTTTGGTTTTCATACAAAGGGTATAGTTTGGATACAGAACAAATTTCCATATGGTACTGTAAATACATGCTTGATTAACTTCACCTTTATTTGTTTTATAGTATTTATTTCCAAGTGTATAAAATTTAATTCGTATCCATAAAAATTGAGTGATATGCTCTTAAGAGTTTTGGGTAAAAGGCTCATCAATTTTGGGAAAGAGATTTCAATACTTAATATGGGCATTAACAATACAGGTATGATTTATATGGAAAGACAGAATTATCCATCAAATTTTGTCTTATTTTATTTGTTTTCAAACTAATTACCGAAGAAATTAAATAAATACCATCATAATTTAATATAAATATGTTTTTTTATATATAAGTTGTACAATCTCTTCTATAAGAAGTAACAAAGCTGGAAAATGGGTGTTTGTTTAAGAAGCATTTTAGTAATTTTGTGGTTATTTATGGCTTCAGTTGATTTTCACTTCGCCTCTAAAACTAATGCAATGAACGCAAAATCTTATGGTCGGGAAATTCTGAAATTATCAGAAGCCTCGGGGGCAATGTGTAATTTACCCTTTTCCAAAATTAACCATTTTTTAAATTACTAATAATAAAAAAATAATACTTCATATATCCAAAAAAAATACCACATTCTCTCGTTAATATGGTGTGAGAATCTCAATTCAAGTTATTATGAAATATAAATAAAAATTAATTATATTTTTGCTATAAGAAAATCGAATAAAAATTTTGATTTGATATAAGATTTGTCTGATAAAAGAGAAAATCCTGAGAAACATAACTATAACAGAATATGAATTCTCATAATTGAGCTGTCGTGAAACCCGCGATGAATTTGATCACGACTTTTTAAGTCATTTCATCGCCGACTCGACAAAAAAGCTGCGATTTGGTAATATCAGTTATTTTATGAGGGTATTCTCGACTTCTTTCACGCCTACGTATATATTCAAAATATTTGGAACAAAACCTAATTCATATTTAGTAGGAAACTCGGTTAGATACGATAAACTCATTTTATAGAATCGGTTGTGGACATGAAAATTGGTCATGTTTTGTAATTTGATTCCGAAAAAAAAAATATCTGCTAGGAAACTCGTAAAAATAAAAATAAATCATATTTAATCACTTTCGCTCTAAAACTGTGGAGTACTATTTAGTAATGCTAAAAATATTTTATCCAAATATATGTAACTATCTTTGTAACTACACATATTTTTGAAATATATGTAAATAGTTTTGAAATTTAATCATATATTATTTATAATATCATTGTTTCCCCCTTTCTTATATTCTTTTATGGCTATGTTTTTAGTTTCCATTTTTCTTTAGGTTCTCCGATACCATTTTAATCAGTGGTAGCTATGAACACAAAGATGCTGTGGTTCACAATGAGGAGT
>MKEJ01088652.1:0-23639 GCA_001753735.1 Embelia ribes
AAATATTCTCCAAAATATGCTCAAAGTAATTTTATACGAATAATATTTGTTATGGTGACCCGAACAAAGAAAACTTGTACAATTTTTATTACTACCAAACGGATTTTGGAGAATATTGTAGCAATTGTTAATCATTCACACTAGTCTTTCTCATTAATTTCTAAAACTGACTTGAAAGCCATTTCCTTTACAGGATTCAAAATTTTAATATTGCACACATCAGTCTTTCTATAATGTCTCTTAAAATTATTATAATAATCATATATCATATAATAAAATGTACAAATATATTTCCCCCTAATCTTGTCTAGTGATTATGGCTTTAGTTGAAAATAAAATAACTTCTAATGCAGAAACCGTGAATAGTAGATTCCCCGCCTCAGAAATCTACTGCAGCATTTCTCCTAAGGTATCTTAAAACAGAAACACTATTGTCCGCCATTTCTATTCCGAAACTTCTCGTTTGAGAAATTAAATAAGATAAATGCTGCATTTAGAACGAATAGTGTGAATCCTCTTATAAATTGCCTAGTTTCAGCATATAATATTATATTATACATTATGAAAAGAATGCATAGTTTTTAGAAATCTGATTGGCAACAGGTTGGAGAAACTCAATAGAAATCCTTTCCAATCGCGTAACATCAGACATGAATTAAACAAAATACAGTACAACAGAGACATGATTCTCTTCGTTACTCTTTAACTAAAAAACAAACTCAACGCACATAATCTGTGCATCTGTACAATTTCAATAAATAAATTTTGGTAAGCATGTATTATTCCACTATATTATTCGTAGCCCTAGACATAAATAAACAAAAAAAAATAATGCAGTACAAAAACTGATTAACCTTGAGGTTGTTGAACAGCAATGATGAAGAATCCATAGAATTTACAGAGAGATTTAGCTGAAAAATGAACACAAACAGAGTAATAAGCAAAAAATAAAATTGAAATAAATTAGAATTATTGTGAATCTTTGATCTCACCTGATGTGAGTTAGAGATTTAACACTTCGATGAAGCTTTTAATTGGAACAAAATGTTATAAATTCTGGAAAATGTTTTTTTTTTTTAATATAACGGTGTATTTATTTTATTTTGACGCGGATATAAATATTATTTTGAATGAGTAGTTTTTTTAAAAAAGTTTGGGAATAGAAATATTGATACGGATATCTCTCTCCTTAATTTTTTATCTGAGACCCGTCTGATCTTTCTTATTTCTACGTCTCATTTTATATATATATATATATATATATATATTTAATCTATATTTTAATATTTTTTATAATCTTTACCAAAGTTCTAAATATTTTATGGAAAAATTTATTTTTTAAATAAAAAAAATTTTAATAGTAAATTTTTTCACTGAAAAATCTAATATACTATTTGCGTAAAGTTTTAGGAAATACATAAAATTTAAAATACTGATGTAGCAAATCTCTATTCCAAAATTTCTTATTTGAGAAATTAAATGAGATAATATGAATGCTCAAAATGGTGATGCGACTGTAATTCGCTAGTAGGCCCAAAAAAGAGGGTCATATCCGAATGTCCGTTTAACTTAAAACATTGAAACCAGACCACTTTGAAAGGCAAGAGTTGTGTTCGGGGTGAGAAATAGATTGGTTAATAGAAAATTCAACCGAATTGATGTTGAGACTAGACCATTTCCAAAGGCAAGGGTTGGGCTAGGGATGCGTTAACCATAAACACAACCG
Organism: Embelia ribes; assembly: GCA_001753735.1. Lineage (NCBI taxonomy): Eukaryota > Viridiplantae > Streptophyta > Magnoliopsida > Ericales > Primulaceae > Embelia > Embelia ribes. The sequence goes on from MKEJ01088652.1 coordinate 1,727, forward strand.
AACCGATATTCAATTGGTTTTTTCGCTCATTTTTGTCGGTCCGATTTTATTTTTAAATAAAAAAAAAACTGGTTCACGTTTTTAGTTGAAAATGGAAAATATCTTGCCATTGCATTTGGTTCAAGGGAGGATTTAAATCATTAGAGCATTTGCATCACGGTACCCAAACTCACATCTTCCCCTCAAAATTAGATAATATTACTTTTTAATATTGTATCATATTACATACTAGTTATCTAAAATAGAAATTTCTATAATAGTTTTTCAAATTTAAATAACTAATTTTCTTTCCATAAACATATAAAACTAATAAATTATCCCTCATAACATATCATTTCACTATTATTATATTTAAAAAGTAAATATTTTCTCTATTAATTAGTCTTTTATTGTTAGCTAATAATAAAAATATAATATAAAATAGAATAAATTTTAAATATATTATTTAAAAATAATTATTGAGTTTAAAACTACTAAACAACATATAAACTAAAATTTCAAGGATATAGAAATAATTTTAATACTTAAAATAAATAATTATAACTTTCATTAGTATTTATGAAAAAATTATTTTTTAAATTATATAATAAACATATAATTGAATTTAATATTTAATGTTTAACCTATATATTAATTAAAAATCATATTTAAATTTATATGATAAAACTTTTAATGCTTAATACTAATGAATAGTAGTTCTTTATTAAGAAATTCCATTTATATTTACATCATTTATATTATAAATTTTCATAGATTTTTTTATTAATAATTTTTTCTATCTCATTACTTCTATTCTATTCTCTTCCTTTGCTTAAAGAAATATTCTATTTATTTTTTTTTTATATAAAAAATTAATAAATTAAAGTAAAATTATAAATTTAAAACTAAGAAATGATAATATTTTTATTAATATATAATTAATAATTAATATTTCGTATTTAAATGTATTGGTATGTGTGTAATTTTAAGTAAGAAATGATTAAAAGAAAAATAGTATTTTAATATAATAGAGAATGTGATTGATAATATAATGTAAATGGTACGAAATAGAAATATAATACATTTTTTTTTTTTTTGTATTTTAGGAGATTTGTTAAGAGGATGGGATGCAAATGCTCTTGAATTGAAACAAAGCAATAACTAAATACAGGAAAATTAACATCTTATTTTAACTTGATATCAAAATTTGATTTTTCTTTATGAATGGCAGAACATCATTCCTAGGTTTGCCTCCATCTACTTTGTGGACTTTGAGTAAAAAGCAAGCAAAATAGAAGGGACCAAAAACTGCACTTTTTGCCCTATTTTTCCAGTGTCAAGCAAAGCATATATGCCAAGCCCTAACAACATAACAAAGAATTATAACACACAAACACACACTCAGGCCATATTTTTAACTAGTTGTGACATTTCTTGAGATGCACATTTCCAAGTGTATGAAGCTACCACTATGACAGTGAAAAGTTAGCCAAGAAAGAATAATCTCTATTCACATATTCTCACTATCTTTATGCTAGTAGTAGGAGCTGTGCTCATGCTCCTTCTGCCTATATATAATGGCCCTTCCCATGCTTTAGTGTAGTTTCTCTTGAGCGTCGCAAACATTCGAGGCATGGCAACAAGCAGAGTTCAACTGAATTTTTTCGTTTTTGGTCTCCAACTATGCGCCATTGCCTTTTCTCTTACTCATTGCGGTGAGTTTTTACGTTGTTTTACTGAATTTGTTATTTACATAAACTTCTATAAAGTTATTGCTTAAGTTGGGTCAAATCTTGATGCTGCAACTCATGCATTAGTCAATCTAGATGCAAGGTTTACATTTTAGCGACACAAGGGCGATAGAGCCACTTCCAATTTAAAAAACAAATTCTAGTCATTCATGATAGGCCGAGGGAGTGAGCATGGTTTTCATAAACTGCTCTCTAAAAATTTTATCATTTTTCGAAATTCTTGAGATGTTGCAATAATGGTGTCCTTATTTTAGTTCCCTTGGCATTGTTTGCTAAATATTATCGCAGAGTCCATCTTAAGTGACCAAATAAACACTAGAGAAAGTTGCTCTAAAAATTCCTTTCCTTAACCACAAGCTAACTAGCTATTCTTTGTACCAAACTAATGTTATACACATTGTTATTTTCTTCTGACTTTTGTAGATGCAAGAAGATCAACACACTTAAGAGGTTACAACAAGCTAAGCCTCAAAAATTCAAACATCCAAAAATCCACAAAGAAAATCACAGTATCAAAGAATTTAGATTTCTATGATGCACTAATGGATGAGGTGACTTCAAATGCTGGACCGTACGACGTGGGTTCACCATTCACAATCCCACCTTATGATTCCCTCCCTCCCGTATCCTGGCCGGACCAAAATACCCCTCCATTTTGCATCAATCCACCTTTCACACCGCTTCCACCCCCTGGCAGTAGCGGTGGATACACACCGCTCCCGCCACCTTCCTTCAACCCAACGCCGACACTTCCGGGCGGGCCCAATACTGGCCCAAGTCCATCAAATCCTGGCACAGGCCCAAGCCCGTCAAATCCTGGCATAGGCGCAAGCCCTCCAGGATCCAACCCAAATCCGCCAATAATAGTTCCTAGCCCACCAACTTTAACCCCAAGCCCCACGGAGCCCGCACTAAGCCCGCCTTACTATTTCGAGCCAAGCCCACCAACCATAGTCATCCCGGGGCCACCTTCATATAACCCACCACCATCCATATTCGTACCGAGCCCGCCTGTCTTTCAGCCGCCGGTGGTGTATCCTCCACCAGCTGTGCCGCCACCACCCAAGGCAACACACACCGGGGCTTTGTGGTGCGTGGCTAAGCCCACGGTGCCGGATCCAATAATTCAAGAGGCTATGAACTATGCATGTGGGTCTGGAGGTGACTGTGAGTCAATTCAACCCAGTGGAGTTTGCTTTCAACCCGATACGTTGTATGCGCATGCTTCTTACGCGTTTAATAGTTACTGGCAAAGGACTAAGGTTGCCGGTGGCTCGTGTGATTTTGGACGTACGGCCATGCTTGTGACTGTAGATCCAAGTGAGTACTATAATCTCTCATTCAAATATGAAAATCTATCGAAAACGAACAAACAGAATGACTTGACGGTAAATCTATGTTAATGTGATCTCTTATACTAATTATTAGTTATTGTAATTCATTAGTCTTTTTATCACTTTTTTTTTTCTTTTTCAGGCTATGATGGCTGCCACTTCGTCTTGTTATGAGATTTGCAAAGAGGATGTATCGATAAATTACACAAAATGGAGAAAGCGCATTGAGTATTCACGTGATGGTTTCGTAAATGGTCGAGCTAAGCATGGCATACGAAGATGTCGCATTTTAAGACCCTAATAATTTTCCAAAGGAATTTTGTTCTTAAACATAAATACAGTTAGAAGATCCATATTTCCATACATCAAATTTTCAATTTATACCTTTTAGTTTCAATACTGATGCAGTTATCATCTTTTTTTTTGCGCTAATCGATGTAATTCTATCTGCTTCTTCCGTGTATGGATCGACCTATTTGCATAAGATAAAATATTTTACGTTATTTCTGGGGACATTTCACATTAGAAAAGATGCATTTGTTTTAATATCTAAAATATGAAAATTGAACTATTACTTATAAACTGAGTAAGTATGAAATTACGACCTTACATAAGCAAACGAAGTCCTGTAAGAGGCTTTTGTTCGGAATTACAGTACTTTACGGTAAACTATTGTTAACAAAATAAAGCACCAGTTAATAAATAACTTATTAATTAATATTTTACAGTACATATATAATTATCTGCAAAATAATTATAAATGCAATTATACCTACACTTATACAGTTAGACAGTGGCTGTTACGAAATGTAATCATAGTAGTTTTGATACATAAATACCGAAACATTATCATTTTTCTTCGTATTTATATGCAAAAATAATTATATCCCTATTTTCAATTGTTTTTGCTCCTATTCTCGCCGAATATTAAAAAACAAAGTTATCAAAATCATCACAGCGGAGCCGGTAACGGCATTACACTACAATACAATTTTTTTATTTTATTTTTTTTTGAAAGGGTCAACTTTGGAATAGAAAATTTGCAATCATCAGGACACAGAGAGAGAGAGAGAGAGAGAGAATTTGGGATGGGGGTGGGACGCGTGGGTCTTAGCAGTAGGCATCTGCAACTGTTGTATCGCTCTTCCGTACATCGCCCATCTACTACTACCACCATCTTTGCTCGTCAGGTTTTTTCTCTGTGGCTAGCTCGAGACCATCTTCTTATACCTATATACATATCACCTAGGCTAGACTAGACTAGATCCATTGCTTTTGATTTTTATAAGCAACATTAGTTTCATCTCCACTGCATAAAAATTCATACATGTATGTACAGGGCCCATGAATTTAACGAGTGGATGCGAGAGCTAAAATCACGTATAAAAATGAAATAAAATTTGATACATCGATTGTGTATGAAACCAGCGAGTGTGGATGGAGGGCACGTGTGCATTTGTGTTGTTGGTTACTACATGTGAAATGTTTAGAAATTGAACTCATACAAAAAACTTTGTACTAAAATATAGGATATCTGGTCGTTTTCTATATACCCATTGTTCCTACGCGGCTCTATCTCTATGTACGTATAAAATCTGACTCCTTTTTTTGTATTTACTCAACTTTTTCGTGAATGGTATAGCGGCATCAATTTTATCTCCAGTACATTAACGGTTGTATGAAGAATATTCATACATGTATGTACACGGCTGAGCCAAAAATTGAAAATGAAGGGCGCTGAACGTCATTGAAAGTCATAAGAGTGCTTTACTTTGAATATACTGGGGCTAAAATGACAGGTGAAATTTTTTAATACTAAGTATGGTTGTTTCTCTGAATATGGGGCTGTAACCCTCACTGTCCCTGCATAGCCCCATCCCCCTGTATGTAAAAATCTTACTCCTTGATGTGCAAGTGTGGAGCTATGAATTGAAAATAACGGCTCTGAACTGCATAGTAATTCAAGGGGGCCTAAATTTTGATTATGCGTGGGCTAAAACCATATATAAAAGAAATTTATACTAAAATATAGATGTCAAGTCGTTTTTTTAAATATGGGGTTGTAATCCCCACTGTCTCTCTATCAGTATGAGTTTAAAATAATGGGTCTGAACAACATACTAATTCAAGGGGGCGATTATGCTTGGGCTAAAACCGTATATAAAGAATTTATACTAAAATATAGATATCAAGTCATTTCTTAAATATGGGGCTGTAACCCCACTCTCTTTATATCTCTGTCCCTGTGTATGTATAAAATCTGACCCTTTATGCATTTACTTGACTTCACTGCCAGGCTTCCAACTAAATTAGTCTGACTCTGCTCATCATGTATCCCCAATTTCAGTTTATCACTTTATTGTTTGTTTGTTCTTACTTTGGAGTTCTCTCGACTCATTTCCAATAGATATTTTCAGTATGATTTAGCATGATCTCGCCAGTTGCGTAAAGTTAGGGCTTTAGCTTTAAATACCGCCAATATTAATTTTAAGAGAGTCTGGATATGGAGCAACTATGATATTCACATACTATGTAAAGAACAAACCAACTGCTAATCAGAAGAAACAATATGGTACCAATAATAAACCAATTCACTCCTCACGGTGTAGAGCAACCTAATTTCCTTCTTCAGGAATACTTTTTTTATCGATAAAAACTCATAATGAATCGCAATGCAAATAAGGTTATGTAAATAAGAAAACTTAACCTTACCGGTCACTAACACTAACCTAGGCCATAAATCCAACTAGCATTATAAAACAATAAATAAACATTTTACTTATAAAATGTAAGTAAAATACTAAATAAGTAATAAAGCTAATATTTAAAATATCATGTTTCATCAGATCATTGTTGTTTTCAAATGTTTATTTTGAATAAGTTAACACATTACCGTGAATTTTACCATTTTTTATTTCTCTCTATTAATTGCAATGGTTACATACTTTTTCCTTTTTTTTCCTTTCACTGAACAAAAGCCTTGTGCCTTTGTGGAGCATTTGGTGTAAGGATTTCTTGAAGGAAAATGTGACAAAAAAGAAAATGTTGTACTTGAATCCATGATTTTTGGTGAATAAATTTTCCTTTCCGTCACATTGTCTCATGAGAAATCCTTGCATTAAATGTAGCCGTAGTATTTGTAAGCAGGAAAAACGGTTGTTTGAAGAATTTTATTTTGGTATGTTAAAATTTGAAAAAAATGTTTTACACGAACCTACCATCACATAATAGAATGGCATTTATTTCAAGAATGTCATTTTTGCTTCCTTTTTGATCTCATATCTTAGCAAATTGTGAGTTATTCAGTAGTGACGTGTCCTGCATGTTTATAGCTTGTAGTAAATTTGACTAATGTCTTCTATTGACCAGATAAGTATGGAGGCAAAAAGTGTTGCTGCTCGGCTAAATAGTTCTGGATTTTTGCGAACTCAGGGCCTTATTGGAGGAAAATGGATAGATGCATATGATGGGAAAACTATAGAGGTCTGCCGAAACCCAAACCTTTCATTCATATCCCCTTTTATTCTGTGGATGTTATTGTGGGCCTTAAATGTGGTTGTTCTCTTATTTGGAGTTATATTATGTTCTTGTGCCTTGAATTTTGTCATTTAAAGGTCAAAAAGATCTCACTTCAACGACCTAGTTAGTTTTTTTTTGGAACATGGGTAATTTAGGTAGAGATAAGGGGAATACCAAGATAAGACCCATTCTTTTATATGGGTTTTTGGTTTTTGCTGCAGCTGTTGAGTTTTCTTTTCTAGACTTGAATCATTTTTTTAAGTTTTCATACCAATCTAGCTGTTGAGTTCCTATGATCATTACTCATGCTCCTTATGAACATTTTTAATTTTTTTGGCTTTACTTAGTTTGTCTTGCTTTCTATTCTTTTCTTTTTTGTTTCTTCTATGTTTGGATCTTCATGCAAAAACTTTTTATATTGCTTGGCAGGTCCTTAACCCCGCAACTGGTGAAGTTATAGCAAATGTATCATGCATGGGTGGCAGGGAGACTAATGATGCAATTGTTTCCGCCCAGAACACGTTCAATTGTATGATTCCTTTGGATTCAATATTTCTATTACTTTTTTTATGGTAAAGGTTTATGCGTTGTTTTCTTAGGATTAGTGGCGTCTCTGCTATTCTTTAATCCCTTGGCTGATGAACTTTTATTCTTTCTTGACTTGAAACCTTGAAGAATTCTAGTAGTTAGTCACTTGGTCTATATAATTGGCATCACCTCGCCTTTTGGTTGATCAGAATTCAGATATTTAACACCGTGTTTGTGCCAACTGGGCCATAACCACATCTGATGAAGTCATATTCTGACTTGGTAATCAAGCATTTGATATTTGCATAGTAGCCTCATTTCCTATCTGTTTTTGTTTTTGATTCACTGAAGATCGAGATATATGGGTAGAATGTTTGCTATCCTGGAATAATAAATGATAAAAGCACAAAGAAAAGTGCAACTAATTATGATTCAATAACTACTACAACAAGGCAAAATAAGTTCAACTTGATAAGTTGCATTATTAGTGAGAATGTTGAAAGTGACCCATTGCATATGGCTAGAATGATCAAATGTCAGTTAATCAAGCTTGCCACGTTAGTTTTATATTTACACTCATGTGCATAAGAAAGGTCATGTATTTGCTAATGCTGATGATATTTGTAGCTTGGAGCAAACTTACTGCCGCTGAAAGGAGCAAATGCCTACGGAAATGGTACTTGATATAAGATCTTACTATAACTTGTACCGCTACTTGCATGTTTTAGTGAACACTTTATTACCCATTGCTGAATGAGTAATATTGAGACGACCTGAGTCATTGATGGGACAATGAAACTGCCTCTTGTTTTGTTTTGAGGATTATTAAAGAAAGGAATGTGCTTTCCGTTATTGAAAAATATATCGTATGAGTATGCCAACACTCTTCACTTTAAAGAATATCGTGTTGTAGCTATTTACAATTGTTTATCTTTTATTTAACTGTAAATATCGCCAGTCACCACTGCGGTGAATCGTACAAGAAAGTGATGACTAATGAGCTTATATGTCCCTGTATTTCCTCTGATACTTCTGGAATCCTTCATCAGTGTGTTGCATCAATTTTTTTTCAGCTAAGATTTATGGTACTTATCTTTTCAAGGTATGACTTAATAATTGCTCACAAAGAAGAGCTTGGACAGCTTATAACCTTGGAGCAAGGAAAACCTCTAAAAGAAGCCATTGGCGAGGTACTAGATTTACATGCATACATATAATTTTAGGTGTCATTGTCTGAGATACATTTTTCATGATGTATTTTGCTACGTATTAGCATGTCGTGCATGGCAGGTTACCTATGGTGCTAGTTTCATTGAGTTCTTTGCAGAGGAGGCGAAACGTGTTTATGGTGATATAATTCCTGCTACACTTCCTGATCGCCGTATCTTTGTTCTAAAGCAGGTTAGATAATAGCTATTTATCTCCGCTTGCAATGCTGATTTGATGCCGCATACTATGCTGCATGACAGCATCTCTCTCTGTTCACACAGGCGTAGGCTAGATTCTTAAAGATTTTTAAAGACAAAATATCATTCCGATTTGTTGAAGGATTTCTTTTTGCAGCCTGTGGGTGTTGTCGGTGCAATTACTCCCTGGAATTTTCCCTTGGCAATGATCACTCGAAAGGTAGCCGATTTCGTTATTTCTATTTTCATTTACGATAAATTGATGTGTGTTCATCTTTTTGTGGTGTTTGGTGTCAACTTCTTATTTAGTGCATGAAACTTCTTTTCAATGAGTTGTTCTTTTTCACCTTTATCATAGGTGGGGCCTGCTCTTGCTAGTGGTTGCACTGTTGTTGTAAAACCTTCTGAGCTTACACCCTTGACTGCTCTAGCAGCTGCTGAGCTCGCTCTTCAGGCGGGAATACCTCCGGTAACCATTCTTCTTAAAAGCTAATTTTTTCTTTTACTTATCTCTGTTGCTTGTAAATAGAGGAGAGTGCCTCTTGATCATTATCAACTTATTACTCTTTTCTCTAGTGTTTGATTTCTTCCTTTTCTAATATGCTTAAACTAAGGGTGCTGTAAATGTCGTCATGGGACATGCCTCAGATATTGGAGATGCTTTGCTTGCAAGTCCGCAGGTTTTAGACTTCCTTTTTATTATTTTCCTGTCGTCGCATGTTATCATGATGCATTCTTTGTGTATGGATATCTGTATGTGTAAGTGACAAATAATTGGAGTCACTTGTGACTTATCCTGTCTAGAACTTGTAGGTAAGAAAAATCACCTTTACTGGTTCAACAGCCGTTGGAAAGAAGTTGATGGCTGGTGCAGCACAGACTGTTAAAAAGGTATGCAGAAAGAATCAAGTGATTTTACTACTATACCTTGGAGGCATTAACCTTTATGTCATGTATTTAGATGTTTATCTTGTCTTTTTTAGGTGTCTCTGGAACTTGGTGGCAATGCACCTTGCATAATATTCGACGATGCGGACCTGGATGTTGCAATAAAAGGAACTGTAAGTCAGACAAGATCTTTAAACTATTCTGATTATAGTGGTATTTTTCTTCAGTTTGTGGTTAAAAGTCTCATAAGTATTGCCTGTTATTGCAGAGAATGAGAGAATCTAGCAGTGCCTACATAATCGTTGTATTAAGGTTCTTGGCACCAAGTGCCAGTGTTTTGAAGTGGTTGGGCCTTTTCTGTTTCTCTTCCTTGTGGGAAAATATTGTTGTCCACTATATGTCAATCCCTGTTTCTCACCAGTCCCATCACTAGAACGAGTAGCCAAAGCACGAATTGATGTAAGAAATGGAACAAAAATGTGATAAATCCTTGAACAGTATAATTGTTGAGAATCAAATGGGAAAATTACTTAGAAGCTATTTTAAAAACCGAAACCATAGATTTGAAGCAAATTGCTTGCAATTGTTGGGCTGCCAACTTAATGGCCAATTAGTGCACCTCGTTGAAAGCATTTCTGATTTAAGAATGTCCATATCTGGGAAGAAGTTTAGGTTGAGAGATTATCGCCTGTTTTATTTAGTTCTTGCAGAAATAGATTTTTGCGAGGAATTGGTTTTCGTTCCTTTCGTAGTTCCGAGACGTAGTCTGCTCTCTACCCTTGAAAATGTGCTTGACGGTTTACTTTTATCTTCAACATATGATCTTCACCCTGATATATTTCCTTCTTCAGAGTCATCTTTACCTGGTTTCACTGCTTTATGTTTTCTGAACATGCTTCTTCATTGTCTATTTGATTTTGTTCTATGGGCACAATGTACAGTGTGATACAACCTTGATTTTTGCTGCATTTTGGTTCTATTCTTTATATTTAATCTGTTTTTGCAGTTGGCTACGAAGTTCCGTAACAGTGGACAAACATGTGTATGTGCTAACAGAGTTATCGTTCAAGAAGGTATGCAGAGATGTACAATTCAGCGATATTTTCAATTAATACCCATGTGCAAATATACGCAACAGATTATTCCCATTATAATTCTATCGCAATGAGACGGCGTTAATCAGAACTAGGATGTGATGCATTCAAGGAGTGTGAAACACTAATCAAAGTACTGTAAAGATTCAGTATTCATGCTCAATAAGATATTGCATTTGATATAATATTTGGTGAAACTATGTCCGAGTAGTTGAACCCATATGTTGGAAATATTCTGGTGTCCAGTGGAGTTATCTTTTCGAAGGCTATATGCATATAACCATTTGTGTTTCATTGAGAATGTAGACTTGAGACTTCCGACATAAATTTGAATGGGAGAATCGTTTCTTGCCATAATCTCAGTCCAATGCGCTTTATCTCCTTTCTTCTAGCCTCCATGTATCTCTCTTTTATGACTCTGGTCAATCTCCTTAAAGATACTGTGCCACATATTTATTGGTTTTCAAAAGGTTCATTTCAGCATAATATTCCTTTGTACCCCTCTTATCTTCTTCTCAGACCTTTCCAATAGCAGTTCAAAATTGAAGTTTTACTTCGAGTGATCTTTGATAAAATGGACATTCATGCAGGTATTTATGATAAATTTACGGTTGCCTTTTCAAATGAGTTAGAGAAAATGCAAGTTGGAGATGGCTTTCATGAAGGTGTTTCTCAGGTAACATCCCTTGTCCCATACATCATATATATTTTTATGGTAGAGTTTCGCGGTTACTATCAACTCCTTGTTTTGTCGCAATATGTGGGATTTAATGATGTGAAAAGGAGGAAAAATAGTGTGTCATTCCGGTGCTTAGTCTGGTTTGTGCTTGAAATTGCAGGATTGTGTTTACTATGGTTTGATCCACCTTAAGTATGGTCTGTGTTCAGAATCTTTTGGTGTGGAACCTGGACATGAGACAGTTTAAACTAGTTATCTATTTTTTAGAAGATCGCAAACAAGCCCCAAAGGATATGCTTTAAATGACGTTGTGCAACATGATAAGTGTGTTTATAAGCATGTGTTTAAACTATACAGTAGTTCTCAAAGTAAAAGTAAAAATTAAGGTGTCTTTAAGTTCGAATTTCCAATGCGGATCATCTCGAGGGCTGCTTAAATTTCTTGCCATTCTATTTGGTGTGGGGATCTTGGGACACAGCAAGCCCAGAGTTACTCTTGACTTTTGTTAAGAGGGTTTGGGTGGTGGCTGTCATTTTTGTTGGATGAAGTCAGGAACTTTGAAACTTTGTATGTAAGTAACTTTGACTTTTTCTGTTCCGGAGCAATTGTTCTCCTTTGTGTAAATCCATTCAACTCATTTTGAACGAGGTCTTTGACAATGTTACCTTCTAACTCTGAACATACAGTGAATCACAGTGATCTACAATTTGGATCCCACAAGCATTTTATCTTTTTAAAACCTTGTTCTCCAAGCTTATCTAACGAGAGTTTATGTCAATTTTGCTCAAGGTTGTTATCCTGTCATGCCTTTAACCAGAAGAATTGTGTTATTTCCATGCCAATTTTGGGGAAATTTTCCCTGCCAAGACTGTAGAACTAGTTATTTTGGAAATGTAATTAGAAATGATCGTTTCTTCCTTGCAGGGCCCACTAATTAATGAAGCTGCTGTACAGAAGGTTTGATTTTGATACCATAGCTACCTTCAAGCAAAATTCTTGTGACGCTGCGAATGTTGTTTATGTATTGTAATATTTCATACATTTTTACCTGCTTCGACATGTCTTGTAGGTTGAGTCATTTCTGCAAGATGCTAAGTCAAAGGTATGTTTGTACCTATAAGATAACTGCTGGTAACAAACTTTGCGTTGGAGATAACTCTCAATTTATTATCTTATTAATTTTTATTTTTCCATTTCGGCTGGTCGTTAAACTGTGGTTAAATTGTTACTAAAAATTGAAGCTTCTTTCGCTGGAAGCATCTAGCTAATTTTTTCCTTTCGGTTGATCGTAAAACTATGTGGTTACACTATTAATAAAATCAAAAAGCTTCCGTCATTGCATTTGCATATATTTGACTTAAGCTTTGTTGCTTTGGTCGATGAAATGGGTCAATTGAGGTGGTTTGCTTTTCTAGACGTAAATGTGAGAGGGAGACATGACTTGGGATTTGTTTTGTGTGTGTTTTTTACCTTTTCTTTTGTTTGTATGACATGTCGGCTGGAATTTTACAAAATCAATATCTAGATGCAAGAATGGTATTGGAAATTCTTTTTTGTAACTATGATAATGGGTACGTTTGATGAATTATTTTCTTTGTTTTTCAAATTTTGCTTGTTGTGGCAAGTTCTTTTCGCCGGCACTGTATAGTTCGCTACTTATTTCTACTTGCCTTTTGGTTAACTTGAAGTTTTTGTTACACAACGATGCCTCTCTCATCTTAAATTTCTGGTCTTGAAGGGGGCAAAAGTACTACTTGGAGGAAAGAGACATAGCCTGGGAATGACTTTTTATGAGCCTACAATACTTACTGATGTTAAAAGCGAGATGCTTATATCTAGGTAAAACACTTGAAGTGGAATGATTGTTTTGCATGAAGATTAACTTGGGATTAATTAAAAGATTTGGATCTATAAAAATAAGTTGATGCTTTCAGCACATTTTTTCAATGCAATTGGGGTGATGGAACAAATAAGGGTTTTTTTTTCTTTTTCTTTTTTCTGCTTGCTATACCCTGAAATCTTGAATTAGAGCCTGTAGTGCTTGGTGAAAGTCTACAGGGCCAATGCATCTTCAAGTGGGTATTTCCAGGATTCGAATCCATGACCACCGAGTCGCTACAGGACAACCATACAGATGCTCCAAGGCCACCCCTAAAAAAAACAACTATTATTTGCATTGGTTAAACATGGTATTAATATTTTTTTTTACTTCAGGGAGGAAGTGTTTGGACCTGTTGCACCCCTTCTCCGGTTTAAAACGGAGGAAGAAGCCATTCATATTGCCAATGACACAAATGCAGGTTTGTGTTGGAAAACATTGCTGTATTCCTTGTTGCCTTATGCATCTTTTGGTCGTGCTTATATGGATCCTTGTACGATCTTTAGTTGTCAAGAACAAAGGCAAGAGAAAAAAAAATCTAGTTAAAATGAAATATAAGAAGTCTAGTTCGAGGTGGTTCCAAAAAAATAAAAATAAAAAATATTCATCAGGAAAAGCTTCTGTAAATGTAGTTGTTTTACTGTACTTTTGATTTACCACTTTTCCAGGTCTAGCCGCGTACCTGTTCACATCTAATATGCAACGTTCTTGGCGTGTTGCTGAGGCTTTGGAGTATGGAATAGTCGGTGTTAATGAAGGGCTAGTTTCGACAGAGGTTGGATAATGATAATTACATTGGTCTACTATGGACACCTGGAAGGGGAGCTTGTGAGTCTTACAGCTCGCTGCTTGTTTGTTTTCTATGCAGGTAGCTCCATTTGGAGGTTTTAAACAATCTGGTCTTGGACGAGAAGGTTCCAAATATGGCATGGACGAGTATTTGGAAGTAAGTGTTCACAGACGGAAAAATGAATATAGAAAAAATTTAAATAGTGTAACCTAATATGTTATGAAATGAACCCTTCTTTGGTAAGAATTGTACATTGGAAAATCATTGTATTTCACCTAATTGTTACAAAATAAGGATGACTTTTTTTTTCTCTGGTCTTTTGGTCTTCTGAAATTTAAGACTAAGATGTCAAACTTTTTTGGGTTCAGATTTCCCAACTTAATTGTTTCAAGCCTTCCTTTGGCTCATTGTTTCTTTCTTCATTTACCTCTTCTACATTGGTCAGTGAGTCTGTGGGCATGATTTACTTATGCATGTTTTTTTGGATTTTGAGCCCTTGCACTTCACTTTGGTGTCTGCGTATCAATTTTATTGTATTGCTACATTTTGTTGCCATTGGCTTAGGCACTTAGTTTTTCCGGTTTGCAGGTCAAATATGTGTGTTTGGGAAATATGACCAGCAACTGATGTTATGAGGTTGGTTTCTCTATTGTTTGCTTGCTTTTCCCTTTTCTATTGTTTGCTAGCGTTAACATTAACAAGTTTTCAGAAGATGACATAATTGTTCCCTTGAATTATGGAATTGAAATATGTGTTATTCTATTTGAAGTTGAAATTTTTTTTCACATGTTTTCTGCAGTTCATTTGGGGATAAAGTTCTGCAAGAGTAAGCCATTCCAATCATGATGTAGTATTTGTACTTTTGAGGTACATAAATAATCATCAATTTTCACTTCATGTATGCATCGAGTCCTAAATGATTTTGTCTTCTAAGCTTCTTTCTGTTTTTGCGTTTCACTTGTCATTTCATTTTATAATAAAAGGTTCATTGAACTAATTCTGGAACATTTATTTACCCGTGGCGAATCGAATATTGGCAACTAGCTATTGGTAATAGACTTTTGAATAGACATAGTTTATTGATATGAAAAGCTCAAGAAGAGTAAACTGGTTTTTTTTAGCATCTGTAGTGATTGGCAACATTGCCCAAAAGAGTTGCTCTTTTTATTTATCTTCTTTGCAATGAAATGGAAAGGGATAAAACTATTTTAAAAAAGGATGAAAAGACCTGCACCGAGTTGGAATCAGATTCTGCTGCCAATCGGTTAAACCGGGTTGTCCTCCCAGTTGACTCGGCTTTTGAACTCGAGATAAATGTGCTTAAAACGTTTATTATTCCATGGATGGTGTTGTGACATATTTTTGCTTTATTTCATAGTGCCGGAAAAAAAAACATAAAAAACTCCCCCACATATGTTCGCTCATTTGGTGATAGTTGCCTTGCTCATTTTTGTTATTGTCCCGTTAAATGGGATTATTTGAAAATCGAAATACATGGTGCTAATTAGATGATTAGGCTAAATTACAGCTGCTTGTGTTTGAACATGCAGCTGGTTAGTAGCATAAATAACCTGTCTGTACATAATCAGTTGCCTTAAACGTTCGCCATTGAGATCTAATTACCATTGCATGGGTATGTTGCTCATCGTTGCGTATAATATTATTATTATGTTTTTATTTTTTTTTGCACGAAATGCATGTGAGATTTGATCTAGCCATACCATAATATCAGAGTTTTCAGTTCTACTTTAGAAAGTCCAGTACTATATTTTCCACAAAATAATATGATTGTCAACATTTTCGTCTAAAAATGAAAGCGAGACCTTAGCAATACTTTGTAAATTCTTAGCGTGAATTACATAATAGTCCCCGTAGTTTGAAGAAGATCTATTTTATCCCCATACATTCAATTTGAAACACAGGTAGACTCCAAATTTTAAGAAGGTGACGACGATATTGGACTTAAATTTTAAGAAAAGTGACATTTTTAGCTCACGTGCAGCTTTTTTCTTTTTTTTTTTTAAATCTAATATTAATTTAGAGACTATAAAAATATAAATAATACTGTAATAAAAAAACTAATGTACCCCCTGAACGATTTAGAAACCAAAAATGGTGATCAATTGTACCATATATTTCAAAATTTAGGAATGCCTCGTCTGCATGCATCACTGCACTTCCACTTAACACCATGTTTGTCGTAATAATTAATATTGCAATTAAAATGGATAGACCGAATAGAAGTTTGGTTCAAACTATGGAATCATTCTTGTTTTTAGGCCCAAAATTCTCATTCGAGAAACTTGGACGGGGAAATAGAGAAGTCTGTAAAGAAAATATTCTACTTCTACTTGTAGGTGAAGATGAAAAGTTGGGCCCCATTTCAAAGGGAGAAGTAGAAGAATATATTCAGTGATCGAAGAGAATAAATTCTAAAGAATAGATAGAAAGATGCTTGAAACTTAAGCGAACTTGGCATTAAATTTAAGCCAACTATATAACTACCTTTGAAAAGTCATTAGGATCTAATTTTTGTTTATTATATATATATATATACACATAATATTAGTATGAGCTAAAGGTTAAACATCAGCTTTAGCGTGACAAAGTAATATTATATATATTCTAATTCTAAAGGTTCTATTCTTGTTAAAGCTGTGTATTGGCGCTTTGTATGAAATTATGTACTAATAAGGATGATTTTGTACTGAATTCTTGCTCTGATTACGATACAAAAATCCTTCTCTTCCGAAATTGATACTGAAAATTCTTTTTGAAGAAGTTTACTTGCTGAGGTAACTTAGAAAAATAATAAATAAATCATCTTTATCACTTTCTATGATAATAATATTATTCAAAATGTTGCTAAAATATTTAATTTATTGTAAAACATAAACTGTATTTGTAATTACGTATTTTTTAATATAGTTTTCTAGTTTTCTAAAAATCATATATCATTTATTCGATTATCCTTAAAGTTTTTGTTTCTCATTTTCCTTATATTTTTTAATCACATTTCTCGTTCTTTGTACTGTTTCTGTCTCGAATTTAAAACTATGTACTAAATGTATTGGTTTGAAGTGAAATATTGCAACTACAATTATGTTAAGTGGTATAATTATAATACTCTCATTATTCTGTTCAAAACTTGGTAGAATCTGGAATGAAGCAGCAAAAATTAATTCTTCTGTATTTCCTTAGGAAATGGAAATAATATCTACCTTCTTCTAAATTAAAGAAGTAATATATGTACAAAAGATTATAAGTCGTTCTATCATACCATTCTTATATATAATAGACAAATACTGTCAGAACTTTCAACGTCCATAATCTTGTTGTATAACATTATGTAAACTTTCGTATATAATCACGTGCACGTGAATTAATTTTAATTTGTAAAAATCTGCTCCCAAATATGACACTCCAATGATGAGAGTATGTTGTTGTTCTTTTTGAACTACTCTTCTTGCTAATTTGTACTTAGATATGCCAAAGTAATTCCACGTGGCATGATGCTATTGGTTTCCATGCTAAAGGTGGGACATATCCACTTTGTAAGGTGGGATGCTTTCCATGATATATAAAAGTATAAAATTACGAAAAAAAAAAAATTATACTGAAAATTTAATATTAAAAATTATGAAGGAGGTTATATTTATATCTCTAGCAAACTTATAAAATATCATGGTATTCAAATAGGGATTTGTCAAAGCCAAAATAATTGTTTTTAACATTTTTGTAGGAGCATCTCCCTTTACTTGTGAAAGGAGAAAGCATTTATTCCATTTCGAGTTTAGGTTAATTTAATAGCGTAGGATTTCTTTCTATAGATTTATATATATATTTGGTGCACCTTGGAAATTGAACTCGTTGTATATCACAAAGACAAAAGAGAAAATTTTTGCCACTTCATCCAAATTTGAAGATACATTGAGACTATATATATATTTATCTAAATAGAATTAAAGTAAGTACATTGGTATTTTATTCTACGAATGGCCGAATTGCGACTAAAAATTAAAGGTCACTGATTTAGGTAACTATGACATGGGGTACATTAATTATTTACTTCCCTTTTTCTTTTTATATTTATTTAATTTAATAAAAATAAACTAAGTCATTTTCTTTGTATATATTATGCTTCCGAATGCCTATTGGAATAATTTAGGTTTTAATTTATTTGATTTTCTCTTTTGCAGTTTATGGGCATCACATCTTGCTTAAGTTTAATCAAGTTATCATGGTAATATCGGATATATATCAATTTTTTATTTTATTTTTTCTTCTGATTTTTTAAAGTGGATGCCTCCTTCAGAAATGTTGGTATCTTTAAAAATCTGCATCTTAAAACTATTTTTAAAAATTAATTTTAAAAGCGGATATAATATTAGTATTTAGTAAATAAAATTTAAAAGTTGTTTTGATAAATAGTTTAGTATTTGGTAAAACGATATTTTTTTTAATTGTAAAAAGACAAAAATAAATATAGATGGGGAATGTAAAAAATATAATTAAAATTATTATGATAATTAATAAAAAAAAAGTAAAAGCAACTTTCAAAACATCTCTAATGTTGCTTCTAAAAGCGCCATTAGAAAAATAGAAGTAATTTATTAAAAGCAGATGTTATAGAGTTTGTCAAACATATCTTGCTACAATTTTCAAGAAACAAAATAGAAATAGACCACAAAAAAATTCCAAACTGGCCCTTAGAAAGATTAAAAAAAAAACAATCTTGAGTGGGTAAAAAAATATTAGTAAATGGTGAAAATATTATAAGTTTATACATAACACCCTTTTTGTAAAGCTTGCAACGAATTGCAAGACTTCAAATATAAGTAGGTGGATACAATGCAAGGATTCCAAAAAACGTATTAGTGCCTATCCATGAATAATTTTTTTGATTATTTCACAAACTATTTTCAAATGTAGAAAATCGTTTTTTCTCATTTAGGATAGTTAACTTTATTTTTCGTGCTCGTGGAACTAAATTAGGAAAAGAAGATTCAACACTACTTGAAAATTGCTCTTGCTCTTTACACATGTACATGTGATCGGTTTTATCTAATTTTTTTTTTTTTTATGAAATGAACCAATTAGACAACACTTTCTCATTCCATGTCCCTTCAAATGCTTCATGATATGACCAATACATATATTCTTAGGAGTGCCCACAATACTTTTTTGTTTGCAAAAGTGGAAACATTTACCTTTGATTGATCATGAATTAAGAAAAGCTTGATGAATTTCTATTTTTAAAGGTGAATCTTGGACTAGCTCTCCAAGAAAGCGCTTTTTGATTATTGAGGTTTTAAAATACTTGGGCCCTATATTTGCATGACTATGTGGAAAACAAAAGGAGTATACTTGCAACATTTTGCAAAAATAGTTCAAGAATTGGTTTTTGTTAGGAATTCGACGCGGATTTAGAAATTCTAAGTAAAGGCAGCTCTAAGTAAAGGCATTTGAGCCCTTTGCAACCAAACGAACCCTATCACACTAATTATTTGGTGAAATGATTTTTGTGAATAATGTGATGAAATTTTTTTTTATTAAAAATTTCATTTCATTTTCTTGTAAAAAATTCTGGCAACAAAAGATTCCCATTCTCCAAAAATTACGAAGTAATTCTAAACAATTTTTACCAAAAAATAATAAAAATAAAGAAGAACAAGAAAGAGTGAAGAAGAATACTAGAATATCACAAGATTACAAGTGACAAAAAGCTAATATTTCACCTTGGATCCCACTTGCCAATGCGAACAACATTATTAGCCATTAGACTATTTTGCTAGCCCCATGTGAGTTGTGACTATATAGATTTGAGGCAATAAATATTAATTTAGTAGTGGAGTAATAGTGGATTAAGATATCCTCTATTTTGATTTAATTAGGATATTTATTTGCGTCGGATTATTTTAACAGATTCTTTCAAAATATATAAAAAATAGAACTATATATCTATTTTACAAAATCTCTATTTTTACCATCGGCATCAGATTATCCATCATATTATCTAATATATATTAAAATACTAGTATTATCTTAACCGAAGGTAAGGCTTCAAAAAACTAAATATAACTAAAAGTTGTCAATTTACCAAACAAATGATCAGATGCACCAAAGTCAAGAATCAAATATAATAAATGTGAAGAACCAATAGAAATACAAGCCATAATGGTGCCTTTCTGCACGAAAGATGCAATAGGCTGAGATTAATTTTTTTATTTATCTTGAACAGATTGGTACTGTTAAAATTTGAAATACTCCTCTTGAGATAAAATGAACTTCTAAGAAACAGATCGTGAAGTGCAAGCAAATGCTTACATCATAGATTTTAGGAGTTCAACTTCTAAAATCTATGATGTAACCGATGTATAATTGGATCCAAGTCCGACTAAAAATTTGAGAACAGACATTTGTTCTCTTTGCTTTTTCATCTCCTTAATTTTACCCGAAATAGGATTAACTACGTTAAGTTATTCATGAAGTCAACGTATGCTAGCATAGTGCTCTTGATTGAGCATCACCTTCTTCTAGGAAAAAGTACTCTGTAAAGAGATCATACATTCTCGACAAGTTGCTGGAGAAAAACTCTCATGCATCGTCCCAAAATTTCTTACATGTTTCAGTATGACTGCACATGTGTTAAAATTTTGATTCCATTCAATTCAACATTAAACTAATAATTAATACATCTTCCCGATTCCACTTTTTAGAGTCTGTTGCATGTGAATCGAAACTAGTGAGAAGAGCCATTGCCTTAGTGATGCATTTGACTCTCTTAGCCCACTATTGATAATTGTTTCAATTCAACCTAATAATGGTTAGTTGGACATGCAAAGCCGATGGTGCGGTAAACCCTGAGCATTTTTCTTAGCCATTAAATTAAACTAAAAAATAATAATCTGAAACTACTTGCTTTTATTAAATAAATTGATGGAGCAAATCTGAAAATTTTCATAAGCGAATAGGCAAATATGAAAATTTCAGCAGCTGAAAGAAATAAAGTCTTAAACCAAACATAAATTAATTTGGATGAAGCAGAGCAATCAGACGAACAGCAGCGGCATCGAAGTCCGGCTACGACAAGCAAGGATGACAAAAAAAAATTGAACAACGCGGATGGATTTTATATGATTTTCCTGTAAAAAAAACTTTCTGAAAAATTCGACATAATATATAAATTAATGATATAAAACTCTTAATGCTATAAAATTTCTTAGTTTTAATTTTTTTTTATAGTTTAAAACGGAAAATCCGCTTAAAAAACGTGAGTTATATGTGTATTAAGCTGGATGTGTAAAAAAATGCATGTATTTTTCATAAGGTTGCACATTGATTCGGAAAATGGAAGTTTTTTTCAATTATACATACATACGGCTATTAAACGAAAAAAGTTTGCAAATTTACTAACTATAACTGCAGGAACGGCAGCGAGATGATGTCATGCGAGCTTCGAAGTTTTATCAATAAATAGTTTCGATACTATATTCAAAATAACAAATCCAAGGTTATGGCCTTCAATTTGACAGAATACAAGTAGATCTTGAGATAGAAAACCACTATGGTGGCGCGTGAAGCCCACGTGCAATGGAGCAGACAACATGTGACAACGCATGTGATGGCCGATGATTGTGGGGATTGGTGACGATGGTTCGCCTAAAGGTCGAGAGATGGGTTACAAGGTCGATTGGAAAATAAAATGTCAATAGATTGATCAATTAGTGATAAAAAAATTGGGTGGAAAAAAATGGATTTTCATAGGCTAAATATAAGTTGGTCTAATACCATGTAAATAAAGCAAGCAAAAGATTTATTGTAATTGTGAAGACATTGGATATAATTTTCACGTGTTAATATAATCTAAATTACACTTTGCCATAATAGGAATATGTATTCTAACAAGTTAAAAAAATAAATGAAGAAAAAAGTTAGAATTGCCACCCCTATTGCATGTGGCATTTTGTTTTTACCCTCCCCTTGATCATTTTATCTTCAAGATTAAAAAATTTAATCAATGTTCTTCCTGTACTAACTACTTTATTTATTGTTTATTTATTTTT
>MKEJ01088654.1:0-11499 GCA_001753735.1 Embelia ribes
AGTCAACCCTTAAGTCAACTCTCGTAAGTCCATACCGACAATTATAATTTGATATTATACAATCTCTGTACTTTTGTATTTATAGTCCATCGTTTCAAACGGTACTCGAATCGGACTTTCGATTTGGCTAAAAAACTCAATTTTGTCGGTATTTCGCCTTTAACGATCTTCCGACTTATGCTGATAAAGCCTTGTCATTTTTAAATATAAATTAAATGTTTTCAGCACTTATGATAATTATCGAAGGCACTGTATAATAAAAATTAAAATTTTTATCAATATCTGCTTTCTTATTTATTTTTAACAGCATTACAATCATATATGTGCTTTTTACTGTAATTAAAACATTGATACAGTACTTTGAAAATTTTGGGGCCTTATAACTATAGTAATCTCAAGGCTATAATGTTGTTACACCAATTTCATTATAGCATATTGTGTGGGATTATACATTGTTTCAACAATATTATCCTAAGGCATTACGGGGCATGACTATTGTTATCACAATCTTGTCATTGCATTATCATTGATGTTGTTATTATATTGCGGGAACATTCATGATTTTTATTTTCTATTCATGCTTATTGTTGTAAAACCTCATTTTAAAACTCGGAGAGTATTCGAAAAAATTTGGGGAAATTTTGGTATCTAATTTGAGGAATAAAACACACCTTTTGTTGAATTTAAAAAATATGCTATTCGATGAGTCAACTATGCAAGAAAGTTTGAAAAGTATGAATATAATGAATGCAGGTATCATTATTATGATACAATTTTAGTTTTTTTAATTTCTTTTTGGGACATTAGTATCAACGTTTTCGAGAAAAACCTTCGGGATTTTAACCCATTCGAGAGCGAGATAAGCCTGGGGACATACACCCCCATCATGAGAGTCGGGAAACCTGCACAGGGATAGAGACTTTCGATAACTCTTGGTATCAGTGCACCTTAAAGTCGGACCTATGATTTACGTATTATAAGATGCATCGATTGTAGGTGGGGAAGCAAAATCCTCAAACCCTTCAAGAGATACTAGTCTTACTTATCTATTTGAATCAAAGTTGGGTTGATATCAAGTTGTCATTCACTATTAGCATTCTAGCATTAATATTGGATGACATATGTACTTAATTTCAATTCCATAAACATATACATAATTATTTTATGCAAGCATGAACATACATTTAAATACCGCATAATCTCATATTTATATTGTTAATTGGCAATCTAACTCGTATTTATTTTTTGTATATTGTTGCTCGTATTGGTATTGCAGGCACGAATGCTAGCTCGGGCCATACATAGTAGGGCATGGACTATTCTTGATGGCTATTTTGATTTAGAGGATGTTGACTCATTTACACATGTTCATTTTGTTAAGAGGTTGTAGTCAATATGTACATGTACATTAATTTTTTGTTGAGCCAGTAGCTTTAAGCTTTCTTTTGTATAGTGTTGGCGTTGGCCTTCCTAATTTTTCTTTTTAGCTTTATATAGTATGTAATCTAGTTATAGACTGCAATTTCCACTTTTTAATATTGTAGCTATTACTAGACTCATTATGTATATATACAGCTTTGTGTATTATTGGATTCGATGGGAATGTGGAATAGCTATGATGTATCTATTTTCATATTCATCTTGGATATATTATGTTTCTTGTTACTATTATTCTTCTTATAACCGCGTCCCTGAGTTCATGGGGATTTGGGGCGCGACAATCAGTGGGACCAATGAGGTTGTATGCACTTCAGGAGGTTCCTGTAACTCTAGAGGAGACTTTTGATTTTGGAGTTACTTTATTAGATTTCTAATATCAATCATGCACTATACTGTATATACATTATGTCACTTTGAAGATGTTTCTTGCATTCTTGTAGTGTTGAACGTATGATACTTTAAATTATTTATAGGAACTGAATGAACTAGAAAGCAGGTATTCTATGGAATTAGTAGCCAACAGCAACAATCTTACTTTAAAGATGTATGAATTTTTTTTGGGTCTAATACATTATGAGTTTGTGACACTTAAAAGAAAAATTATAGTCCTTTGACTTTGAAATATCCTCCTAGTTTTAGATTTTGAGGTAAGATATTTACTTTAAGTTGAGTGTTGAGGTTCTATCGGCCGGATTTGTGTTGGTCCAAGAGTTTCAAGTTGTGAAGTGAGAATAGGAGTTCTAATGGAGTTTATGCTTGGGATGGCAGATTTCTACCTCGGTAAGATTGTTTGGCCCTATTGCATAGGGCATGAGAATTGACTAGATTAAGCTTTACAGGAATTACTTGGCTTTTTCTAGGATACAATAGAAGTATTGTATTTAAAGATAGATTTAGGCAACATAATGTCTGCATTTTGCTATGCCCAATGGTAGGAGTAATAAATGTACAGAGGATATTGTGTTAAGAGATTATTAGTTGGGTTTTCAGTAGTCTAAGCGATGATGTGGGAATAGCTTGTAAGTAATAATGATTGGTTGATTACGAGGCTCATCAATAGGTGCCCGTGGTATTGTAGGATTCGAATGAGAAGCCATTTGTAAATTCGTTGCAATGGTCTAACGGTATATAGATGTACCTAAGGTATGTATTATGAAGGTGGGTAAGGTGCAGATGGAGATTGTTGTAAAGAATTCAACTTAGATGTCTAGAATTTTTTCTGAGTATGATTGAAAATTTGAGGACGCAGTTTATTTTTTTCGAGAGAAGAGTTGTAAGACCCCATTTTCATTATTGTTTTGCTTTGAAAGTTGAGTAAAATAGTGTGGCACGACATGAAATATGTCGGAAGGATCAAATTCGGTAAAATGTACAATATTAATACATAAGTCTAGGATGAAATGGGAGTTGTGTTCGAGGATTTTCATTATTTTATGGGTTCAGGTTAGTATAAAAAACCTATAGACATGATCATCTAACTACAGATCAATCCAAAAGTGGATTTGGATCGATCTAAGTATTATTGGATCGACCCAACTAGGTCTGCATCATATATTAGAATACGATTAGACTTGTTTATACACATAAAACCACAAACCCTAACTCTAAAAATAGGGTGATTTTCACCCAAAATAACCAAGAGAGGGAGAGATAGAAAGAAAGAGCTAGAAAAGGTAGTTAGAAAGGTGAATCATTCTTAGAGTCAGGTTCTATTCATTCTTATCGGCCCGAGAGGCATTGGGTGGGTGATTTGAGGAAGAGTCTTACTAGGGTTTCGGGTATTACCCAACTAATGTTGCTATCAAATTAAGGTACGTAATGGTAGATTTTCTAATTCCAAAGAATTGTTGTATTCTAATCCATATATCGGATGAAAATTGTGTTGATGATTGCATAGTTGGGTCGTGGATGAATTTGTATGACTATGTGTTGGTTGAGGTTGAATTTCAATAAATTAGTATTGAATATGTCAGTATTTGAACAAATAGATTATGATGTTGTTGTGCATAGTGTCCTATTTGATTGTAAGAGTGCTTCGTCATATTGGTGCTAAAGTGGTTATTGTTGTAGGTCTTAGGAGATGTATATTCTAAGATATGGCTCGGGAGATGTATATTCTGGTGTGTTGTGTGGTTGTTGGCCTCATGCGACGTATATTCCAAGTGTGAGCCGATCCTCGAGAGCCAAAATCTTTACGTATAAAGCCTCATGAGACGTGTATTCCAAGTTGCTGGTCGTGTCATATTGGGAGATGAATATTCCACGCTATTAGTTGTGTTGGAAGTTGTATTTCTTATTGTTTGGCATGTGATGTTGGTGGTCATGTGTTGTTGGATTTGCATTGATGTTGGTGGTTGTGTACTGCATATAAGGATATATAAAACACATGCCAATGTTAATTGTCATTATCTTGATTCTTTAAAATTAGAATTGTCCCTAAACGTATCTGTTTGGTTGAATTTTTACAACATTATTTTTCTACAAAATGTCAAGCAGAACAAGGTTTTGAAGGTCATAGAAACCAAGGCTAAGGAGTCGAAGCTCACTCGGGTGCCGATTCCTATTTATTTCTCTATATTCTTATTTGTCTTTAGACAGACATAGGCCATTGGTCGGAATTTACGTTATTTGACAGTTTGGAATACATTGTGTGGCCAAAATATGATAAGAAAGCCGATGGAATATTTGGTTTTGTGCTATATTTCAATTAATCTATTTTATAGGTAATGGTTTATCGAAGTTTTAGTTTGATTTATGTTATATTCGATGTTAGTGGCATACTTGGGACGTTTTGAAATTCTGGGGCGTTACACCATTCTCCTCTATTTTTGCAATTTGTTTTTAATTTATTTTAGATTGGACAACTGTAAAACACCTCGTAGCTAATGACATGGCTCTGATTACTAACCGTATCAAATTGCGTCAAAGAACAAAAAGGGTCCACATATATTATTGAATTATTGCCCAAGTTGGGAGGATGAGTTTTCTGAGAAAGAAAACAATTTTGGCGAAGAGATTCACTTAAGATAGATAGGGATAATTGTAAGGTTTAAGCTAGATGCATCAATTTTTTTCTTAATCAGGAATAAGTTGTTTTTTTTGTTTATACATTGCAACGAAACAAATTTTTAAAAAGAAAATTTGAGTATATGTAACTTAAAATTTTTAATTATTTAAGTTAAAATCAAGTAAAAACATTATCAAAATTTTAAATTAAAAAAATTTATTTTTCCGACTAAAAGTTGACGCCGACGCTCCTTTTCCCGAATGATGACTGGTACTTTACCAGTATGCAACATCATAAGCTCAAATTTTACCAAAAATAATACTATTTATTTATCATTTAGTATAAGGAAGAACAAGAACCATTAGTCACTGTATATTGTTAGGTTGTATATTTGAAGAAAAAATTACTCCATTCGTTTCTAAATAATAGCCAATTTTTTTTTTTAATTCTAAAAAAATACTGCACATTCATTATAATTCTAATTACAAGAATAAGAACAGAACCATGAGAATAAATTTGGTAAAGTCTGTTTTCATAACTATATGCACCGTTAATGGCTAAAATTTATGTAACGGGTAGAATAGTTTTTTCCGGACAAAAAAAAATGCATAGGTTTTGTTGGGGTGCAAAAAATAAATTTATTGTTGACTTAAATATTGACATAAATATTTACACATAATTTTTAACCCTCGTACCTCACTCTCTCTTTCTTTCACTTTCTATATAGGTGTGTTTTTAACATTGTCTCATGGCAACCTTTTATACACAGAAAATAACATGTTTCACTTCCTAAATAAATGTGAGTCATGGCCAAAAGGTGATTCATGGCAAATGGTTGGTGTGAGTCAATGAAGGTCCATGCCAGTTTGACAGTGTTGCTAGTCTGTTTTCAGCAAAACTAGAAAAATTTTAACTTGAAAAATAAGTGACCAAATACATTTCATTTTTAATAAAAAACAGGAGAGCACCTCAACACAAGAAAAAAATTGTTAGTGAAATTCTTGTACATATAATAATGAATAACAGCCACATATTTTGATATGTGGCAAAATTTAAGCCACAAATTTGAAAATTGGTCATTTACAAAGGAAAAACTATGTGCTACATTGGTGGTATTGCAATATTTTATAATAAACTTATACAACAGGTTTACAAGTCAGATATGGATTATAGTATTTTCTTCCTATTTCGTACTAATGCATTCCCAGATGGCAGTAATCCTATAATAAATTGTATATATGTGGAGGGACATATAGTAACCTATCCCTATTTGGTAGTAATGCATCCTCAAATGACAGTAATTCGATTACATGGACTATAGTAACTTCTATATTCTCTCATTCTAGTTAAGTTAATATAAGTATTGTAAATTTATATGATTAAATACGAAATTAATTATTATTAGGCTTATTAAAATGCGATATTGTGAATGGTGATTCAGGAATATAATTTAATTTTATGCACTAGACAATACTAATTTTTTCTCGCATTGTAGTAAGTATTATTAATTTATTTGATCAAATACGAAATCAATTATCATTAACCTTATTAAACACGTGATACTGTGGATGATGATTCTTGAATATAATTTAATTTTATACATCGGACAATAGTAAGTATTGTAAATTTATTTGAT
This sequence comes from Embelia ribes, assembly GCA_001753735.1. NCBI lineage: Eukaryota > Viridiplantae > Streptophyta > Magnoliopsida > Ericales > Primulaceae > Embelia > Embelia ribes. The sequence goes on from MKEJ01088654.1 coordinate 6,084, forward strand.
CAAATACGAAATCAATTATCATTAGTCTTATTATATATAGTACATAATATAGAAATATTATTCACTCAAGGTGAATGAAAAATATATTTTGATGATAGCAAATAAATATGAAAGAAAGTCAACAAAATCAACTTTTAATAAGAGACTAATATTTCAAATACATTTATAAAGAAAAACAAGTTGAAGAGAAAATGAAGCCGATTAAACCCTGTTGACTTTTACAATAAGGAGTTCTCATACCATTATGAAGCCGATTAATTTTATAGGAAGTACATAAAGGCAAGGGATTTCCGCGTTATCAAGGATAAAGTGTAAATCAACCCTAGAAGAGTGCTACATAGAGCTAGGTATTGTATACTATACTATACGGTTAAGGGTTGTAAGACCCGATTTGCGGTGAAGAATGCTATTGTTAGCAACAAGTTCTATATTGTTCAATTTGATGATGATCACAATCATCCAATGAATGGATAAGCTCCATATTAAAATTAGTGTTTTAGTTGTTCATCCTAATTAGATGGTGTTAGTATTATCAATTCTTCTCTTGTATTCTAAATCTAACTATTGGATTTATGATGTCAGATATTGTTGTTAGAATTGTAGTTTTAAATTCTATTGTCATTTATGATATTGTGTTTGTATTTGTAAAATTAAATTTGTCTATATTTTTTATTCTATGTACAAGTAATTAGCCATTGAAATAAGTAATCTCATGATAGGTTGGATAAGTTACACTTAAAATTTTTGAGTAACATTAACTGTGTACCTTATATTGCATATATTTTATGCCACTTTTAGTAATTATGCTCTTGTAAACACGTAATCTTGGAATAATATGTTTGGTTGCAATTAGTAATAAGTACTTAAGATAAATTGTTTGTATTGTAGTAAGTTTAAAATAAATTTTTTTGATATTTGGGATTAGGGTATTCTGTAGTTAAGATAGTAGGGTTACATTGAAGATTTTGTAGTAACCGTAATTATGTACCTTATATTGTTTCTACTTTATGTCACTTTTGGTAATTGAATCATTGAAAAAAATAATCTCATAATAGTCTGGGTATGCTCACGATCTGGCAAGTAAGCACATAGGGATCGAAGCCTCAAAGATAGAAAACTAGAGGCGGAAGCTCTTATTAAAATTTCTTGAGAGGCGAAGTTCCGAATTAGATATATGAAACTCAAAGGCAAATAGATTCTGCCAGCTTGTATTCTTCCTAAATCAAATAGTTGAGTTGGATTATATGATATGATACTTTTATGGATGCTCTGAAATGCCCTTGTAACTTTTTCAACTCGTTAGGAATACCATGCTCACACATTATGGCGGTTATGAAGGTGTAACGCATGTAGGAGATTCCGCTAGCTTGTATTATCCTCAGTATACTCAAATGACTAATTCTAGTCTTGTGCAAGCACCCTACATATATTCAACCCAAAATTTCCGATTTACAACTTTGTCAAGTGCATGCTCTATCATGCACTACTATGCCTCTCATAGGATACCTACAATGAGTTGAGAGATAATATTTTAATAATAATAAGACGGATAAAATAAATGTATATAGAAGGAACGGATAAAGGGAGCAACCACGACGGACAATCATCATCACAAATGCCTGATTGATCGGTGTAAGTAATCCAATTCTGGCTAGAAGCAGGGAATATGATGACAAATCAAAGAAAAATGTGTCAAAAAATACCAGATTGTATTCCAAATGAAAGTAAACGATTTATTAAAACTATTAGGCTAACTACAAACATTACTATTAACTGACATTTAGTTACTGTGTATACTGATTAAATTATTGTCCGATCTAGTCATACTTTTGTTATTGTTAGACTAACAATTTGTGATTGCAGGGAAGCTAGACACACATAAAATAAGTGTCTTTTGCCTGATAATAAAAAAATACCTACTAAGCAAGATACCAAGGCTCTAAGATGCTTCAAAGATATTAATGAAATACTGGGTTTAGTTGTGCAACAATTTTTTGGTGCATAGTCTATTGGTGGAGGAAGTATGAATTAAATTCACACGCCAACTGAATTGAAGTCATGGCACACAAAACGTAGTATACAACAAGTCTATGGTGGGAACTACCCCAATAATATGTACGATTATGATAGAGATAACACATATTATAATTAGGATAAGTTGTAGTTCATTGAAAAGAATGTAATATATTTGGTTTGGACGTGGCCTATTTTTTTAGATAATTGTACTCTTGTAGTAACGAAATTACTATTGTCTGATGCATAAATTTAAATCATATTCACAAATCACCATCTAAAATATCATGTTTTAATAAGGCTAATGATAATTGAATTTGTATTTGATCAAACAAAATTATAAGACTTATACCCTAACTTAGAAGGAGAGAAGAGAAAAGAGAACATGAGAGAGTACTTCGCCATGAAAGATAAAAGGCAAAGAAAAATGAGATGAAACAGAAAAAATTGAAGCTTATATATGACCTTTCATATATATAGAGTATATCTTATTAAGCAATTATTGTATTTTAAAGGTATATTATCACCAACTAAGGACTAATTACTACAGTGCGTATTTGACCTACAAATCAAAAATGCGAATTATTATTAAATAATACAAACCATCAATTTAGCATACAGTTTTACTTTTTTAAAAGGTTGATTTTCGTTATTTTAAAAAGCAAATTTTCAATTTGGTGGCTCAAACTGTTACACTTGTCACTCTTGTAAAATACAAGTAATTTGTGCTTTCTTTTTTGTTTTGTACTGAGTTGACATCCGTTTCCCAACGGTAGGGATATCGAAGAGTTGAGAATTGGATAGGAGTAGTATGGAGATGCTCGGAGGGAAATGTGGAGAAGGATTGAAAAGAGAGAAAAGGGGAAGGTCATCCCTCACCTGTTTACCAGTCGTATTAGGTTCAATTGAGTTTTGTCTCTCCAACTCTCCAATCACAAAGAGATCATCTCTCCTCACTATGGCTCCATGAACTCTCTCTAGGTTCTTCACCCCCTCACCAACTAACAATAATTTTTATTATTATTTATAGCAATTAAATTATATAATAAATATATAATTAAATTTAAATTGTAATATTTAAACTAGCTATATATTAATTAAAAATTAAATTAAATGTATGTTATAAAATTTTAATGTTTAATGGTAATGAATAGTAGTTCTTTATTAATCAATTCTATTTATATTTATAAAATAAATTTTTATAAGATTTTTTATTTATGTTTTTCTTCTATATCATCACTTCTATCCCTATTTCTCTTGATTTTCTAAAAAAAAGCTTATATTTATATTTTTAATTTATATATAATGAATTACTAAATTAAATTAAAATTAAAATTATAAATTTAAAACTAAGAAATAATTATATTTTTTTATTAATATATATTTAAAGAATTAATGTTTTGCAATTAAATATATTGGTACATGTGAAATTTTATGTAAGGAATTGTTAAAGAAAAAATAATATTTTAATTTAATAGATAATATGATAGATAATCTAATGTGGAGCAAAATAGAGATAAAATTTATTTTTTTCTCTATTTTAGAAAATATGTTAAGAAAATCTAATACAAATATTCTCTGATTCAATCTTCTTATAATTTTATGAGAATTATTATTGTAAAATATTGTAGAAACTAGAAAAACCATTCCAATCTCATATCTAGAAATGGAGTCTTCTATCCTTATTTTCCTTCATTGGGTTTGTTTAGTAGTAGTACATAAGTAATACTTTTGCACATTTTACTTAAAAGCAAAATATGTTGTTTATTCACATCAATAAAAGTAAACTAATTTTTACGTAAATGTACCAAAAATATACTTCTGCACAAGTAGAGATTTTGTTATTTTTTCCAAAAAAAAGTATACTCCTTTCATATTTTATCCTATTACTAACTACTTTTCACAATTTCCAATTGTGTTTACACTGGCAGACATCACCGCCATAATGCTTACTCACTGGATTTTTGTTCTAAATTTATGTTCGGTTTGTATTTCTTAAAATGGATTGTATTTTCTATTGATTTAAGCTAAATCATTGTTTGATATCTTTGCTGGAATTATACATTTACTAAGTTTCTATCCAGTTAAATTGTACACGCCTTGCATGTGTCATGATGACTAGTATATATAAAACAACATTTATCTTAGTTTTTTTATAAGGCCACATTGCTTATTAAACGTTGTCTTCAAATATAGTAATTTGAATTCAATTAGGAGTAATTTATGCATATTCTATAGTTAAAATGAAGAATTAGTCTATCTTTAAATCAAATTCTATGAAAGTGGAAACTTAATACCATATTTATTTGTTTTGTAAGTTTTGTATAATAAATAAACGTTACCTAAAGGAAAGAAAATAGACCATCTGAAATTTAATTTGTCATAATAGTGAAAGAGAAAGTTATCGTGACATTTAATTTGCAATAATACTGGAAATTGACTAAAAGATATGATTTTTTTTTTATTTTACTAATAAATTAAAATCTTAATTTAATTTTTAGCATATTAATGAAGAGTGTCCACATGCCAATCAATTAGGGTGGACACTTAGAGCAATAAGTTTTCCTTTTAATTTATTATATATGATATATACACATATATATATATATTATTTATATTCTCGTAGTCAGATCACTTGATTGAGGATTGGAGCGAGCCCAAGGAATAGTCGCCAGTTAAGTGGGACTGTTTGAAATGTCACTAGTGGAGTTCTGGGAGCTACAATCAATAAGATACCATCAACAAGAAAAAAGGCGGAGGTCAGGAGAGAGAGGTGGGTGGGAGAGAGAAGAAGTAAACGATATATTAAAACTATTCTAATGAACTACATATGTTACTATTAATTGACATTTAGTTATTGTATACCCCGATTCAATTATTATGCATTTTGGACATACTTTTGTTATTTTTACACCTACAATTTTTTATTGCAGGGAAGCTAGGCATACCTAAAATGAGCATCCTTTGCCTGACAATAAAAAATAACCCTACTAAGCAAGATATAAAGGCTCTAGGATGCTTTGAAGATATTAATGAAGCATCGGGTTTAGTTGGGCAACAATTTTCTGGTGCATGGTCTATTGGTGGAGGAAGTACGAGTTAAATTCACACTCAATTGAATTGATGTCATGGCATACAGAACGTAATATATAACAAGTCTATGGTGGGAACTGCCCCAACAATATAGATTAAATACTTATTATGATTAGCATGAGTTGTAGTTCATTCAAAAGAATGTAATACGTTTGGTTTTGACGTGGCCAATTTTTTTAGATAATCGTACTCTTGCAGTAGCGAAATTACTATTGTCACGCCCCCGGATCCCAAGCACCCGGAACCCGAGGGAGTGAGTTGCTGCAATCCAAACACAACCCAAACACACCTAAAATAAAAAACAAACGCG